>JAODAG010316663.1:0-12034 GCA_027574785.1 Orphnurgus asper | reverse complement strand
GCCTAGCCTAACGTTATGCTGTACTTCTAGCAGTAGCAGTTAGGCCTATGTGGGTACAGATACACTTGTCTGTTGTTGCCAATGCATAACATTATACTAGGCATAAGAAATTGGCGAGTGACTTTTACAATTTGGCGACGAAGATTTTTGCTCATGCTCGCCAAGTGGCGAATTGTTTTTGAGTCTACTAATAACAAATTGACAGCTCTAAGCCACAACTAAAACAGATAGGGTTGATCTCCTATCAAGGCGGTCGGTTCTCTATGCCAAGGAAGACATTCATGCAACAATTTCCTAACTTGAATAATATGAATGATACAGAGTAAAATAATTGCATGGCCTAAGCATTGTATATACTGCCTATCAACACCATCACACCAAGTTTGAAGACAATCAGACCAAACATTGACATAGATATCGATTGATGCGTAAAGTATGTTCCATTAAGTCTCACCCACTCACTATAATATGCATGCTAGCTGCACCACCTACTGGCCACGAGCAACATAGTTACCAAGCATGACACATCTAATATGCTATACTTGAGTTATCATGTTTAACAAGCTCAAGTACTATCATATAAACACACACATAACTTGACTGCATATGTCCCTGGCATAGTTTTATGTTGACTTTTACCGTTACCTTGTTTTTTTTTATCAATGGTCAATAATTGAAGGAAACCTACTCTCAATTTGCCATGAGAAAAACACGTTGCAATATGATCCTTTTTCAAGTATCCTTGAATATTATTACATATTCATATTACATTATTATATTCATTTTACATTATATATTCATGTTACATCTTCATAATATATGACCTTTTCTTATTATATTACATTACATGTTCATATCACATTGCACATTCCTATAATATCACATATTACTATTATATTATATATTCCTATGCAGATATTATATTCATGTAATGATAATATTTCCTTACAATTTAGCGTGGAACTTGGATTGAACCTTCGTGGACCAAAACGCAAGATTCACCGCACTGAGTTTTCTGAATGCCTCGATTTAAAATATTTCTACGGGTATGGACGGGATGCTCGACAAAGTGAGCACTGAATTATTATGACCAAAAATAATAGGGTTCCACCTTCTTACCTGTGGACCACCTGCTCTAGCTACAAACTTGACTGCGTAAGTTCCAGAGGAGCCTTCAGCCGAATAATTTTAGTACATTTGACTCGACGACCCACACCCTTTCCCACTATTTCAATTTGTGTACCGGAAGAAAAAAATAATACAAATAATGATAATATTAATTGACTATCGGACACTCACTGAGCATGATGTCGCCGTAGAGAACCGTGTCGAAGTAGCCCGCGAATCCGTGCATCTCGGCCTCCATTTCGACGTCGAAGGCGAGGCTCTTGTAACGAGAGTTGTCGGTAGGCGGAGGGTTGGGGTGCTCAAAGGTGAACGCCGGCTTCGATTCGGCGAGGATGGTGACGTTGTGGAGGCGGACCACGTACGGCGTCTCAAAGTGAGCCTGGGGAGGAGGGGGGGTATCAAATTAGAAAATAATGTAAACTTCACATCGGAGGTAAATCGTAAAGCATCCCTTGAATGAATGGCTTTCGGGCGTACCGGCACGATAATTTCGGAACGCCTTCTTCGTCCCGGGCAAAAGATTTTGATCAAACAGACTGAAGCTCTCGCTCTCAGACAAGGGTTCTCGACCGTTGTGGTTTTCGTCTGAAGGAGTCAAATTCTCCTTGTACATTATAAACGTATCTGCAACGGTGACCCCAAAAACAAACAAAACTGTCTCTCCTTTAATATTATTAAATATTAGGCCGATCGACAAAGTCTCTGCCGAGGGGGAAACCCTGTACAACTCTACTGGGGCCACGTAGAAACGACAGTATGTGGTCGGTCGCATGTGGACAAAACATGTCTTTTCTACCGAACTTCCCCAATGCCCTAGACGGCTACTTTCTCCCTCCCACTCCCCCCGGGTAGTAGACCTTGACGTCTGTTTGGGTTCTGGCGGCTTCGGTCCCTGGTTTCGAAGTCCTTCCTGCCCATTTTCTTACTACACTACACTAAACCAAAAACAAAAATTTTCAGAACTATAAAAAGGAAGTCGAGATGTAAGTAACACAAAAAAGTCCTCTGACTGGGTCAGGGTGGAAGACAACATATTTTGGGCTATTATTTATTGTATATTCTTGTATATCTTTGCACCGGGGGTATGGTGGTGCTGGGGCTCATGGCTATCCTACGGACTTACCTCGGGGTTTTTATCTCGCTCCTTACAGAGCCGGACTTCATTGTAAAGCTTGTGTGACATCAGAGGGCTGAGGTGAGACGTGTACTTGCACGGTATGCTGATGCTGTCATCTGAAAAATTATTTTAAGTAAATTATGCAGCCATCTGTAAATTATTTTCAAGAAAATTATATTATACCACAAATAAGAGGGACGTATGGTGTGTCAGATGCCCACTTAATTAAATAATAGAGAAATATGCCCTTTGGATATGTCTACTCAAAATGTATTTAAAATAGGCAAAGTTTACCCCTGTGACGAAGTCCTACCTATGTACCCTCCACACCACACGACAGACACACAATTTTTTTTATTTTTCTTATCAAAGATTCTCGGAAACATTATTGATCAAAATGACAGGAACGCTTCGAGAGTGGAATAAAAATGAATCAAAGCTTAACCAACCGACTTTATCCAATGCTGGGCTCTTTCTCAAACTTCCCTTCCTCCTACACAACTCAAAAGCCCATCCCATTCCTCCACATCCCTTGCCATCATTGGGCCGTATTTTCCAGTGAGAATGTGGTGAAAAGAGCTTCCACCACTAAATGACGCTGCGGTCTTCTTCACCACTCCATCAAATCTCCCCCCCCCCACACCCCCGATCTATTCCTCATTCATTCGTCATCACTGAAACTGTGTTGCCAGCGAGGAAGTGAAAACGACTACCAACAATATCCCCAAATGCTGCTCTAACCCTCACCCGCCCCTTCCACCCTTCTTCCTCCTCTCACCACCCACCACCACCTGGTAATTCTTGATCCGTCGCCATTTGCCAGCAATGTGGAACCCGAGGGCTGCGGCCTCTATACCTTTAAGAAATTTCTGTGCACCGTCCAGGCATTCGGGAGACAGCTCGTTGTCCCCGAATGAGCCGAGGAGCTCGCTGACGATGATGTCCGCCTTCTCGGGGGCCTCCCACTCCCGCATGTCCGTCTTCACCACGTGCACCTTGTCGCCCCACTTGTCCTCCTTCAGCGAGTACAACCTAAATGTCGGCACGTATGACCAAGACGAAATGATTTCCAATGTGGATAGTAAACGATATTTGGTTTACGTTTAGCTCCAAGACTGTATCGGATGTGGTTAATATTAGAAGTGACTATCGGGTATTCAAACTATTGCATTGTCATTGGAAGGCATTTCTTATGCTTCTCTGTGGAAGATATGTATGACGGACTACACTAACAAACTATACTAAACTATATAAAAGTATAGTAAACAATACAAAAAGTATACTAAAGTATACTAAGCTATACTAAAGTATGCTAAGCCATACAAAAGTATACTAAACCATACTAAAGTATACTAAGCTATACTAAAGTATACTAAGCTACACTTAAGTGTACTAAGCTACACTTAAGTGTACTAAGCTACACTAAAGTGTACTAAGCTACACTAAAGTATACTAAGCTACACTAAAGTATACTAAGCTACACTAAAGTATACTAAGCTACACTAAAGTATACTAAGCTATACTAAGCTATACTAAAGTATACGAAGCTATACTAAATTATACTACGCTACAGTAAATTGTACTAAGCTATACTAAAGTACACTAAGCTATACCGAAGTATACTAAGCCATACTAAAGTATGCTAAGCCATACTAAAGTATACTAAGCTATACTAACGTATACTAATCTATACTAAGCTAAACTAAATGATACTAAGCTACATGAAAGTGTACTAAAGTATACTAAGGTATGCTAAGCTATACTAAGGTATGTTAAGCTATACTAAAGTACACTAAGCTATACCGAAGTATACTAAGCCATACTAAAGTATGCTAAGCCATACTAAAGTATACTAAGCTATACTAACGTGTACTAATCTATACTAAGCTAAACTAAATGATACTAAGCTACACGAAAGTGTACTAAAGTATACTAAGGTATGCTAAGCTATACTAAGGTATGCTAAGCTATACTAAAGTCTACTAAGCCATACTAAAGTCTACTAAGCTATACTAAAGTCTACTAAGCTATACTAAACTATACCAAACTATACTAAGCAAAACTAAATGGCCTTACGATACAAGCTATAGGCCTATCACTGTGTGTTCATCGTTAAAACCTGCATTTCACCTGATCGGCTCAAGGCTAGTAATTCACAGCAGGCTACTTCTGAGACCATTGCTAGTAATTCGCAGCAGCCCAATACTTACGTGACCACGGCTTTGGTTTCAGATCAAGATCAGTAATTTACAGCAGGCTACTTACAAGACCACTGCTAGTAATTTACAGCAGTCCTTTACTTACTTCACCAGAGCTAGTAATTTACAGCAGCCCAATACTTACGTGACCACAGCGTTGGTTTCGGCTTACGGCTAGTACTTCACAGCAGCCCTATACTTGCGTGACTATGGCTAGTAATTTACAGCAGCCCTATATACTTACGTGACCAGGCGTTGGTTTCGGCTTACGGCTAGTAATTCACAGGAGGCTACTTACAAGCCATGGCTAGTAATTCACAGTAGCCCTATACTTGCATGACCACGGCTAGTAATTCACAGCAGGCTACTTATGACACCATTGTTAGTAATTCACAGCAGGCTACTTACAAGCCATGGCTAGTAATTCACAGTAGCCCTATACTTGCATGACCACGGCTAGTACTTCACAGCAGCCCTATACTTGCGTGACTATGGCTAGTAATTTACAGCAGCCCTATATACTTACGTGACCAGGCGTTGGTTTCGGCTTACGGCTAGTAATTCACAGGAGGCTACTTACAAGCCATGGCTAGTAATTCACAGTAGCCCTATACTTGCATGACCACGGCTAGTAATTCACAGCAGGCTACTTATGACACCATTGTTAGTAATTCACAGCAGGCTACTTACAAGCCATGGCTAGTAATTCACAGCAGCCCTATACTTGCGTGACCACGGCTAGTAATTTACAGCAGCCCTATATACTTACGTGATCACAGCGTTGGTATCGGCTCAAGGCTAATAATTCACATCAGGCAACTCACGAGACCACGGCTAGTAATTTACAGCAGCCCTATAAACTTACGTGACCACAGCGTTGGGGTTTTTCTCGACGGCGTAGACCACGATCTCTCTCTCTGCCTGTTCCGCCGCCTTGATCGATGCGGTGACCAGGGGTCCTCTCCCAGCTCCGAGGACCATAATGACTCTGTGAAGTACGTAAGATGGACACATGGTTCAGCATTATCCATTCCAGATGATATTCATCAAAAAGGAAACAGGAAAAAAGGGGTTTGTTTCAAGCAATTAACTCGCTGTAAAACTTTCCAGATCTAAGAAATTATTTTGCTCGGAACGACGTCGGAACGATTTCTTTAGCGTAACTTCTCCATCTGCAATTCTGTAGTAACACCAAATATTTGGGAAGGTAAGTGAATACCGTGATGACCTTCAGCCAAGCCAGAAAATAAACCCCAATTCTATTGATGGAAGGGCAATGGAATCTCCCATTCCTCCCACATCACGGTGCATTATAGCTGTTATACTGGGGGAAAGTACTAGGGTTTGATTAAGGACGACCACTCGACCACGAGCGGAGTAGTATGATATTATTCCGTCTGTAAGTGCTCAGAGATGAAAAGAGAGACTATAGTATTGCAAGTTCTCATATTTATAGCTCCGATCTATACATTATCATCGCATGCAACAACTGTTTGGCAAAACAAATGTGTAGAAACGTCCACGTGTTAAGGTAGGCGCCTCGTAGAAGAAAGAAACGCCAATGCTTCTGATGTTTTCAGGCCGCGGCGAGAGGGGGAGCTATATACACTCACGTTGTACGGGACTCTTTCTCCGTCTCTGGGACTCGATCAGTCAGGGCCCTATAAACTGCCTCTTGGTAGCGAGTATACTTCACTGGATCCTTCTCAAAAATCTCGTAAGTCTGCGATTCTAGATTGTCGGAGAGGGGCTGAAATTTAAAGTTGTAGACAGGATAAGAGGAATCATATTGAATATTAAGATCTTCAAATAATGAACAAATAGCTCCGGTTTTCAAAGGGAGACACGGGCAAGTAAGCACCCCCCCCCATCAATGTCCATTAAGAGGAATACCCACTTCACTTCAATCAAGCCCTCCAAGAGATAGAATGAAACTAAAATACATTGCTGCTGTGAATGATGACCCTGGCTCCAGTAGTTTTGAATCGAAGCTAGGGGTATTGCATATTTCTCACCCTCGGCATTGATTTCCCGAAATCGTATTCCAATTCAACTGTATTGCATCCATTTCATCGTTGATGCTGCCCTTAAAGATGTTTAATTAAATTTCAGGTTTCAGCACCTTTCAAATTTTGCTCTTTCCTCTCCTCCCCCCCCCCTGCTGCAACATACGGAAGTCTGTAAACTGGTTTGACCGGCCATCGTGAAAAATATACTGTCTGTCCTAGGAATCCAAAAATTGTTGATTAAATAGCCGATTACCACAAAGTGAAGTTTTTATCGCCGAGAGGAGAGGCTTTAATTACCTGCAGAGGGCACTGCAGGTAGTCCTCGTAACCCTTGGCAAATGCATCGACGCCGCTAAGAGGCGGCTGGGATTGGTAGAGGTGGTCCAGGTATTGCTGGTAGGCCTTGATACCCTTGTCGGGATGGTGGTTGGTGCCGGATATCATCATCTGGACGTCCAGCTGAAGGTAAATGGATAATAGGCCCCAAAGACAAAAAAACTAGTCTGGCCTTGAAAGGATTGTTGGACGCGCTTACGACCGTGTTTCCGGGACTCCATTTAAAACGTGCTTCCTTATAGTGGCCATTTTTTATTGCCAATTCTCGCTGGAGTGGGGCGAAAACTTTTTGCACGGCAGGTTCGATGTGCAGGAGATATATGTGGACCGCAGCCGACCCTAGTTTTTCCGTGGCGGAGGAATGGAAAAGCAAAGACGAGACATGGTAGTGCAACTTCAGATAACTCATGGTATGTACTTCATGTAAGAAGACCACCTGGTATACCAAAGGACGCCCAGAGAATTTTCTTAAAATCGAGTCCCACGAGTGCTCTCGGCATCTCTGCGGATCCGCACTGTTAGCACGCCGTTAGCAGTGCAAAATTTCCAGTATAGTTTTTGTAAAAGTACGTTTTTCAAACCAAATAGCAGCGCCATTTAATTGTTTATTCTTTCAGCATTTCCATCACGATTCAAATTTCAAGAAACGGCTGAAATAAATCGGCAAGAGTTGTAACGGACGCTCCTTCCTCTTCCTGCTGAACGACGGATCTGATAGGAGCTTGTAACGCCCTCTTACCTTAAACAACTTCATTACGAGAGATTGGTGGGCTTTCGAGAGCACAGGGAATCCCTTCTTGTTGGTCAGGAACACGTTGGTATTTAAGATTGCACATTTCACTGGTTCGCCGAGCCATCTGTTGACGACGTCCGTGGAAGGGAGGTCTGCAGGGATCTCCAGGGCTGTTAAAGGGAGGAGGCAGAGAAAAAATAAATGGAAGTCCTACACTGCAAGACGTAGAAAGATGACGTTAAGGAAAAATCTGAGCAACATCCCAAACTGCAGGGAACGTAAGGGTCGTATAGTTTGAGTAGCGTGGCTTTCAAGTTCTAAAAGTATTGCACCCAGCATAGGGAGCGGCAAACCTCGTCGTTTTGAAATGCCACGGTCAACAAGATTCTGCAGCAATCCTTTACATGCGAGCTGCTGAATTAGTTAATTAGTATGAAGTATCAGAGGTGCAGTATACAATGTATACGCAAAATATACATGCGGTGTTATATTATTCACACATCACAAACAGTTCCTATATCACACACTGTAGGGCACGTTTTAATGTACCGCCCGACTGATATCTCGACACATTTCATATTTTTTACCTATTCCGGTCTGATACAAGAGCCGGGAAAGTTCAATTATAACGTTCACCGTTTAAAAAATTGTTAAAATACGTCTTCCGTATTCATTGTTGGAATCTAGCGTCAGAGTTTTGATAGTTTAAATTCATAAGTTTCGGTTTAAAAGTCGAACCATGCATTGCCTTCCGTATTCATTTCGGGCGTCGATAGCATCCCAAATATTTCCCTAGACACATCCGAGTTGTTTCGATCTTAGAGACTCGCCCTTAGAGACTCGCCCTTAGAGACTCTTTGAATATTCACAGCAAAGATGGATGTTTGTGTTGATGTAAGTTACACCATTTAAAAGGAAGAGCTCAATAAGAGTACTTGGGATGATTGTAAGAGGGATGATTGATGCCTGGAGTGGCATTTGGATAACGCTACAATATTTTCCTTCATCATAACAAAGAATTTAAAGAATGTTTTGAGAAATGCAAATGACCTCCTCCCAACTCACCGATGCCCAGCCTCTTGTTATGGTTACACACCCTTCTGAGGGTGCTCCACCACCGCCAAGAGTCGGACTCTGATCGGCCGTCGTCGCTACCGTCTAGCTTCTGCCTGATGTCGTTCTCAATCAGTCCCTCCGAAAATGTCTCGGCGACCATCGGAACGTGGATCCATATCTTAAATGAAAGAACTTAAAAATATTCAAGACGATCGAGACGATCCAGCCAGCTAGCGAGCCACTCGCTCAATCAATAAATAAATGATACATAAATAAGAAATCACCTGAAAAGTCAATTGGTTTCGCAATTATTCCTTCCCCATAGAACACAGGGGAGGCAACAATTTTCCAAGCAAGCTTTGACCATCGCCCTAAATGTTCATTAAAAGGACTTGAAACTACTAGAAACTGTCACTACTTGTTACAAACAGTTACTGTTACGTATTGCAAAATCTAATCATATGACTGACGTATTTAGAAGCCTGCGACTGTGAAAGGTCCTTCCTTTCCTATGACGTGTGACAACAAGGTGTTACCCAATCTGTGCGCGTCGGCATTACACAATCAAAGGCAACGTCGCGAATCGACGAGAGATGTTTGAATTCATCGGCATCATTTTCAGAAGGTGTCGAAGGAATTAGAGACACAGTGAGAGAAATACTGTACCATGAGGCAGATCATATTAAGAGAACATCCAGAAAGGTAATTCAGTGATATAAAAGAAAGCCACCGCCTACCTTCTCACATTCAAGTAACCATTTCATAGACAAATCTACGCAACCGACTGTCAACCGAATGATTCAACAGCCTTTACAAGGGCACACCGCCAAACCGTTGGACCCACCATGACCTCTGACACTCTCTGTAGCCCATTTACTTAAGAAGAAACTGTTTCTTTATTACAAGTGTGCACCTGGTGGTTGCTGTGGCCCTGCAAGTGGCTGAGGAGACATCTGCTGAGATTTACACACTCCGGCCCACTCAAAGGAACCATGAGGGCCGGCAGGCTCAGGTGGGCCCCATATAGGAGCTCTTCCAGCAAAGCACCTTCGGAATTCTTCCGGACCACCTCGTCGGGCGAGTCCACCTGGATCCATGACGACAGCTTCCCCACCACGAGCGAGCTCCAGTCTGCAACGGATTAGAAATACTTTTTCCTTTTCAGATAATCTTAAAAGCTTAAAATGACTCTTGAGCAGTTCAGTGATAATCGGGGGGGAGGGGGTTGGCAATGCAGGGCAATTAGACGAATGAAATGTAGTTCTCATGATGCTGAACTTCGACATCAGTAACGTTTAAATGACATTACTGTTGAAGTTATATGTGACGTCAACAAGATTGGACTCGGTATTGGATGTTTTTGTAACGGGCGGTTTCCTATTAATTCCCAGCGATGCTCACTTTCCGAGTATATGCACACTTGAATCCTTGCAACCACTTATTGCATGGGGCCATGGGCAAGGGACTTTTCCGAATTACGGTACAGGGATCTCACTGGACATGAAGTAAACACAAATTTACAAACGTTCGATTGGTTTTAGCAACTTATTTCTTTGAAACTCAAGAAAGAAAATCTTACTTACTAAAATACAAAGAGAGAGAATATATCCAGAGGATTTAAAATGGTCGCAACACTGCATCGTTATTTTTTGGTATATATTTTTATGGTTTTTAGGTTGAGAATGAAGAGTACCTTGGCTGGACAGGATCAGATCCGGTCTGGTAAAAGCCCCTTGTCGATCCTTCGACTTGCCCTCGATATATTCTCTCTTGAATCTCGGATGAACGATTGGCATGGCGATGAAATCAAAACTGTGGAATAATACGAGAAACACCATCCAAAGGAAATCCAGTCATAGTGCAGCCGCCCTCCCTTGTTATGATCAAACAGGAAAGTTATAATTTTATTACCGCACATTTCTCAGAGAAAGTGCGGTATCGGGTTCAAGATCCGGCAAGCGACGATATCGCATAATGATTGCAAGCACAAAATAATGCCACATACTTCAAAATGTTTAGACTCATTTGTAATTTCTAGGCATCCACACTGCAGTCGATATGGCAATTTGTTTTGGGTTAGCCTGGTCTTGTTTGTGGGGGGGGGGGGTCATTAATTATTGTCAACTTCAAAGTGCAATAAATTAAATTAAGTGCAATTAGAGTACTTACGCCTGAGTAGCACTTGGCTGAGTGTTTTTTATTATTAAAATATTATTGACGAACTTGTAATTCGTTCAATACCTCAAATACTTCAAACAAGTGCGTCAATGTCAAAGATTTTGTGGTAGTCGAAATATTTAAAAGTTCTTTTGCCAGCGTAGTGTAACTGGTATTCCGCATGTTAATTACGTCCACGTGCGGGAAGGTACCACTTGGGACGCAGTACTAGTATTGTGTCACTATTGTGTGACACCACACTGCAGTACACAGCTAGGATACAGTCTATCCACACACACACACATCGTGCAACGTACCGCCGCCCATAATAAAACCCTAACATTTAAATTATTATTAATTAATATTACCCAGAATATGATGCCATCTGGAGGGAACTTGATATATCCGGGACACAAATGAGGTCCCGCCCGCAAGAAACATGTTGATTGGCCATCGTAGGGAAATTATTTTATTTTCTTTCACGAGGCTCGGCTTCCTAATTCCCAAGACCGTGGTCCGGTTCAACACTGTCAAGGTGGTGCAGTTCGAGTGACCAATTTGTCGTTGATTAAACCTAGCAATTTATGCTACTTTTGCAATGGTTCTAGACTGAAGAAAAATGCTAGAAAAACTGCCAAATCGTTGTCATAACTAGCATGTTAGAATTATTGTAATTTTGTATAACATTATTGTATACGACAATAGAGTGAGTAAGCTGTTCCCACACCAATTAAAGAAACGCTTCTAATATCGATCATTGGAATACTTCTGAAGAATAGATAACAACTAAAAATAGATATAAATGCTCAAATATAATATAGATAGAAATGCATTAAGTTTGCACGCGGGCCTCGTTGGCTCAGTCGGCAGAGCGTCAGTCTCATAATCTGAAGGTCGTGAGTTCGAGCCTCACACGAGGCAGGCCAGCGAAAATTTTGTCCTAAGCTCGGAAAAGAATGTTCATTTTTGGACATGAAACGCTTCTTAGATAAGTTTAGCGAGTCGGTGCAGTGACATATGATGCGGTTCTTTTGTTTCGGATCCCGGGTTCTCTTTTGGGTGGCTTTATTAAAGAGCAATAAACTCATCTTATCCAACAGCTGATCAGCGATACATTACGTGGCACTCCACAAAAGTAGCCCAATTTTCCTTTGGCCTTAGCAGTCCGATCGTAATACGATTGGCTTTATTAAAGAGCGATAAACTCATGTAATCCAACAGCATATCAGCGATACACATTACTAAGAAGCTAAGAAGCTAAGAATTACTAATAACAACTGCACATTACGTGGCACTACAC
>JAODAG010316641.1:0-12036 GCA_027574785.1 Orphnurgus asper | reverse complement strand
TATATATATAGCTGCATTCATGAATGGTATGCATCTGCGTGGAAGATAAACCAAGAAAGTAGCCTACTTCAAGATTTGTGGGGAATTGCAAATTATTTATATTATTTAACTTTTCTGTTTTATAGGATGGAAATGATTCCGAAAAGAAGATAGAAAGGTAAGTAAGACATGTGTTTGGCTTTAATGAAATGTTGTTTAAAAGTTTGATTAACTTCTAAACTAGAGAATAAAGAGCAGTTATTAAGAAGAATCATCTGCATCCAATATGCAAACTGGGAAGAGAAATCAAAGCCAAAACTTAATTCTTTCTTTTCTTAATGTATTGATGTAATCTGTTGTCAAGAATGTATTTATAAAATACTTGACACACCATACATACTCATTGTACTAGTCACAGTTATACTTCTTATGTTGAATTCCCGCTGAATTCTTGTGAAACCAAATTCATAACAATCGGTGTTACAATTTCCCCATCCCGAACGTTATATTTATAGGTATAACTGCTGTAGACGATAATCTCGCTGACTTTCTGTATATTGTGCGGCCAACACTGTTGACTCGGAATTATCAACGACAAGTAACGACAAGAAATTCCAAACCACTAGTAACTAGATTGAAATTAGAATTATATTGACCGATTCAGGCCACACATGTCAAGCCATGCAGTTATGTCAGTCAAAGATTGAAGTTTGAGACTCTTAGCTTAATGGAAGGGAACCCTGTCACGTCGGAGAGATAATAGACACACGGATGCCTCTCAGCTTGACATTAAATGTCACCTCACAGTGAAATATTGAATTTTCGACGGAAGCAGAGACCAACTTACAGTAATAAGACATCAAGTGATTACAATTGGATTGGCGGTGAGAGTGTGGCCTAGCGGTGAGAGTGTGGCCTAGCGGTGAGAGTGTGACCTAGGGGAGAGAGTGTGGCATAGTGGTGAAAGTGTGGCCTAGCGGTGAGAGTGTGGCCTAGTAGTGAGAATGGCCTAGCGGTGAGAGTATTGCCTAGAAATAATTACACACACACACACAAATAGTAGGGTGTAATCATTTCACTGAATCTCTTAATAAATAGCAATGAACATGGCATCATCGAAATTTTAGAGGAGCGGTGGTCATGACCAACTGAAAATACGCGTTTACTAACCTGCTCGCATATTATTTGAGTACACAACCAAATATATATAAACATATTTTTGACACCCATCGAATAACATGTAAAAGAATGAAATAATTCGTTGTAAACTCAAACACGTTGCTTTCCTTTACCATTAGATTTATGCAATTAAATATGTCTAAATAATGATAATATAATTAGACCTAGATGACAATGGATAATTGTTTATGTTACGTTTATGTTATGCCCCAATCCTATTTCAAGACCTAGAGGTCATTGGGACGTATGTAGTGCACGTATGTAGTGCACGTATGTAGTGCACGTATTTAATTGAACATTTTGAAAATGAGAATGACGACGATCTTGTTATTATAAAATTCTGTGACGCTGTACGTAATGATATAATTATTGATATTCTGTACGTAATGACGTATGGATATTTTCAAGGAGACAAAAATACTTAATTTTAACTGGCGCAAATTATTGGTGTCCACTAATGAGACTCCATAATTAACTTCAAGTTTAATCCAGGCCGAAATTTGCTTTCAAATCGGATATGTAACACTTCTCTATCGCCATTTGCATTTTTATTTAATTTAATTTACGTAGACTATATAAAACGGATGATGATATATACCACGCGGGCTCTGCGGTCAAATCATGTTCCAAACTCGTTAAAGAGACGGCAGTGATGTTTGGTTACGTCAAACACCGACAAGAGGATGTCTTATAGGTTTGAAATTGAAATAAACCATTACTCTAGGGTATTGATGATGATGAACTGTGTTCACGATTTACTGAAACGCATCCATGCATTACAGATATCTTTCATTTTCTCTATCGTTGTGTTCAGTGCAATTCATGACCGATATTTTGTCAGAATTAGATAAATCGAAATGGCACTTTGGTGTAAATTGAAATAGAGAAGATTGTATCTAATCTCAACTGCGAATACATCCCGATGGCGATGGAAAACGAAGAACATGTTAATAAAATAAGCCAACTATATGGTTTTGACAACCACTCGGGGCGCCAATTATTTGCATCCACCGGCAAGGAGAGCGCAAGAGAAGACTATCATTCCTACCTTATTGTAACGCCATGTCTTAATGTTACCATAAGGTCAACATCACTTGTAACATACAAGAATTATAAGTTCGATGATAGATGCACATCTTCGCGTATTACGTCATGCTGTGAATAGTAGTTCGGACTTAGTCATGATGCCTCCGAGGTCGTGATTTAAGTATACAAGGAGAATGAAGATTGTATCATCGTATTACCTTCGTTTATCAGATCTCGAACTTAAATCATTAGCGTTTGCCGATGACGTAAATAACATTCTTAAATCCAGAATATTAACTATTGCGTCGAAGAGTATCTTACTTAGGTAGTTAAATGTCTAATAAGTTGCTACCCGTTCGTCATGCAAGTCACGCAAGCGAACCTAGCTACATGCTTCTCGCCGTTTTGCTAATATCATTCGCAGTATATTGTGGTGGACGGCTTGTATCCGGTGATTCCTTCAACACAGCCGAGAGGAACACGTTACTTGGTAGACGGCCCAATGAACAGTACAATCGAAAAATTATTGGGGGGGGGGGCGTCTGGGAAGTGGACCGGTTTGGCGTGACGGCGACGTGACATATGCTGCCCTTGTTTGGTTTTTAGAGCTCTTGTTCTTTTTTTTGGAGTGGTTTTTGTTATAAAAAAAACACAATATATGACATAAACACAATTATCTTGTGAGAAGAAAATCCTGGCCTTATCGATATAACTGTGATATAGTGTTCTTCTTTCACAACTAATCCAAGATCTTTTCCCCTTCTATATAATATTCTTTTAACTGAATTTGCTTCTTTATTTATTTTATCTCCGCTACCAATGGTCATCTCTCTCATTGCGTCAAATACCTAGTTAGTAAATAAACTTCAAGTGACCAATAACTACTTTAAAGAACACATTCTTCTTGTTCGTTTCTTAACGCTTAGAGATGGGTAGAATATTATCTGTTATTGTTAACACATGACGTCCATTGCTGGTTGTCCTCTGCGCTTTGAACAACCGCCTGGTTTAAAAACCGATTACTATTAAGACACGATACTACGTTATTTACATATGAGCCCTGTGGACGTCAATCTGAGTATTACTCTGGTATGGGAAAGAGGGAATATAATTTAAAGAGATGTATTGTTTACCTTGATTGTAGATCTGTTGATAAAGCTTGTTTACCCCGATTGTAGATATGTTGATATATCATGAATCGCTGTCGCAAACTAAATGTATAGAGCGACGTAGCATATGAAAGCATTAATGCATGAAGCATGACAAAGAGTGATGTTGTTCGACACAACGCTGTGAGTATGAGGGTGCTACGAGCTCGGTATCATACATACATAGTGTAAGAATATAACAATAAAGTTGCTGAAAATTAGCTATACTTTCCTTACATACCACATACAGTAACTTGTTACATCGATATCCGTTCAGAAACTTGTCTTGCTGTGCCGAAAGTCATTATATGTATTCCCATCGTCATTTTCAAGTACACTTTGACTTTGACAGACTATCAATAACGGTCGCGTTGATTAAGGTTTTGAAATATTTATTTCAGATTTTGTTTATACGAAAGCAAATCCGTGTCTTAGACTACTGCGTCATGCGCTACGATACATATCTGTTTATAGGTTTAGGTCTAATATATTGATGCGTATCAAGTAGAAATAAACCAACTGGTGGTGTGCTCGACTCGATGATTGATTTTGATAATAAATAAAAAAAACCTCCTCTTCTTTGTCATAATAAGCATTTCCAACATACAGGTTGCATTTCATTAAAATGTTTTTATATTGGGTCTACGATCCGGTGTGGTTTTAAGAATCGTGCATCATGCATGTATCGGCAATAATTGCAACGACTTTTTTTAACTCATGTGATAAACTTGGTGTCTTTCAAGAGGGCTCGGAAATTTGCTGAACATTTCTGAAGAGATTAAAATATAAAGAGGTGCAAAACGTTTCCCCACTCAACCTCTGTAAAGTGCCATTAGTGAGGCATTTTAGAGGGACAGTAGTTTTTACGATGACGTTTTATCACCATCTGCACCTTTGGCAAAAACCTCGTCAATACACGTCAATTTCACGATATTGGCTTCAACGTTTAAATAACGTTGACCCAAGTAGTTGGAAAGTCGCCACAATGTTACGACGTTATGACGTTATGATGTTATGCTAATCTACTCAATGCCGGCATTATGGGTGTTGAATAACCGGTACGTTCGTGTAAGATGAATGGTTGCCAAAGAGTGATTGAAGTGATATATTTTCGAAAATTAGGAAATGAAATTTGTTGAACACAAACATCCCGCGGTGTAATGTAAAGTAGCGCATATCGACAAAAGTGGGAGGGACTTTACCTGACTATTTACTGCTTGAAAATTACAAAATAAGTCATGGATACCACCAATTCTCTCCCACCTCCTTCCACGATCGACGGTGATGATAAACTGAGGCGAGGTTTTAATGGGAACACATTTCTGACTAAGATATCTTCAGAGAAATATTTCCCACAGTTCAGAATCGAATATAATCAAAAGGATTTGCCTCAACTGTTGAAAGGGGGTATTCTCGCCAAATATTAGTTTTGGGTTCTGTGGTTTCGATGGGCCCATCGACTAAGTCGATTTGATCAAGAAGCTTTTACTGTGACTGTTTTCTGTCCATACACTTTGCTGCGAAGACCGATTGCATCAATATAAATGATGCCAAGTGGTCCATCAAAATCTCCTAATCCAAAAAAACTGACAAGAATGCGACGGCTTTAATAATTGGGCTATACGCAAACACATTATACTATATATAGACACTCGAAGGACAGGCTTATAACGCAATTATTATTCGAACGTATTGATGCTATGGTACAACACGATTCGATGACGTGATTCCTTTGGCTCGTAGAGGCCGCATCACTTCTTGGTCATTCATCTTTTAACCTGACTTGCAAAATGGACATATTTTTTATCCTGCTTGTATATTAAACGGTAATTTGAGATCACACGAACAGGCCATAACTAAAACTCATTTCAAAACAATGAAATCATTGTCATTGTTCAGGATATTTCAAAGTTGAATGGCATAATGGTGAACACCCATTGGAAAGAGTTCGTCCATTGTTGTTTACACTCAATCTGCATTAATCATCTGTTAATTATTTGCAGCGAAAACAAATCAATCATGGCAAAATCTTTTTTTTTGTGATACAATTTGGGAACATTTACGAACGATTTGTTTTTAAGGATTGCAAACACCCATTAAAAGATTATGCAATATATAAGTATATTTCAAGCGTGAGAAAAGTCTTAATTCTTTGCGTCGAAATGTACGGTAAAACAGCACCTCCCATAACTTTGGCTATTACTGTGTTCAACAAGCAGTTGTTTGTGTCCAAACATGGTCTAACATCATTAGAAACGAGGGGAGATTTTTCCGAAAGACCAGATCTGCCAGACCATTCTAACTGGCACTTTCCGTGCTAGGAGTGGTTTATACATACTCGGGGACTAATTTTTGTTTAAATACAAAGAGTTAAATATACGAATCAAACCACATATACATATCTTAGTTTGGTTAATGGTGGGGCTGTTTCCTCCAACAGGGCCATGCATGCGAAACACCTTACGTGTCATACCAGTCCAACGATATCTTGGGCTGGGAAATCGGTCAGTTGGCATTTGATGTGGTTGGTATATGCTGCCGTTATTGGTTTAGAACAAGTTCTCTCTTGCAGTTTTCTTTTATTCAAGAGTGAGTGTGCAGTGTGACGAAGACCTTTCAGTTCACCTAGTAAGATTTGATGACGATATATAGCACGCGCCGGTAATGACATTCTACTTTCTGAGATGCGTGTATTGAGCTTTTAATTCGCTGCTGCATGCAGGGAACCTTTAGGAAGCATGTGTAAAGCCTTTGATGGCTGTAGTATATGTTCAGCAGCAGTTCTCTTCTTCAGCGGCAGTTTTCTTGTTCAGCGGCAGTTCTCTTGTTCTATTAAATTATTTTAAGAAAACCGAACCTGTGGCTCTAAACGAAACAAACAGCAGTATATGCCACCGAACCATCGGGTCAAAGTGACCAACTACCCAGCCCCAGCCCCAGTCTCACATACTTTGATCTCGGGCCGTAAAGACATGGAGATCATGTAGTCTGGAAATACTCAAAGCGATTACCTCGGTCTACCCATGAACTGTTAGGAACAATATAAGGGAAGTAATAGTGGAAGTGGTGGTATGTAGAACGCCACTGAATATGTAATTATTATAAACAACATCCACAAATATCGTGATAGCAACAAGTATAGGTCTGAGGCTGAAAGTAGTTCAATGTTTATCCTAAAAAAATGTGAAAAGGGACATTTTTCGAAATCCAAGGATTAATCCTAAATATGTATAACTCGTTGCGCTAACTTCTCGTTATAATATTTCGTCAGTGTCAGATCGACGTTTGCAGTAGGTTCAGCAACACGCGACGTCGTCGGCACAATTTATTCTAATTGTCTAAATGTAGACCCAGCCCTAGGCCAACTGATTATAAGACTGACCCGACCTTCGAGACTAAAGTAGTGACGTTAGTTCAACGTTATGCTGCTCAATGACATGCTAGCGTTGACAGCCTGGATTATAGCAACGTAATTATTTTAATACAGTGGTCGTAAATATACCTGAAGACCCAAAATATAAACATCGCACAAACATCTCAGCAGATCAGGAAGAAAACAAGTCGAAGTGGAAAATACGGAGCATTCGAGTCGCCATTTAATACTAAGGAGATATTCCAATTTGTCAGAACATTTTGACATATCGGGGACCAATTGATATCTTAGGATTGTTCATAGTGCTAAATAGTTTTTTGAGATGGAAAGTTAGAGAGAACGAAGTAAAATCCTCTTTTTTGTGAATTGAAGGCTTTTTATTTGCTATAAAGTAGTTTGAAAATGGCCCATGCCTCACTGTTCCAGCTGTTCCTATGATTTTCATTAGACTACACGACTCTGTTTGTTATAATAAGACAAACTATTCTAGAAATATTCTAGAAATATATTGGCCTGGTTTTCTCCAATAATTTGCTTTAAATCATGTACACCGTTAAATATCCTTATTGATCTCAAGGGTATCTTAAGAGCTCCGTAGGATAACGTAAACAGGTGTAGGTGTTTCCTGAATGTATAAACTATATAAACACATCCTTGATTCTTGCGGATATAGACGTCAGAACTGATATGGGAAACATACTCTGAAGGAAATGAAGAGGAAAGGATATAGTGGACATTCATCTTATGAAGATAACGTCCGAGCAACTTTCGGCTTCGCGTCTCCCGCGATTAATAGGGTGACTTCATTTTATAGGCAAAATGTATTAGCGCTGACAGACGATGGGAGGCCACGCGCTGTATGCATATCAAATAAAAGGCATTGTATACTCTTAATAAATATGCGTTGGACAGGACTCGAGACAAAACTTTAATTAGTCTCTGGTATTATACACGTATAGCAAAAAACGATGCTTTTGGGGGACGTTAGACGAGTCTAATCAGAGTGACTCTCCTTAATATTATTTTAGGCATAGATATCAGGTACTAGTTTATGGTTAACCTCTCAGTGGAAACCTACATTATCCTGCCATTTGTCAAGTTATATGGGGGAATAGCTCAAAGAGTTAATCCTGTACCTTGGGATGGCCTCCTTAAGTATTTAAATCAAGCAAAGACAACATGAAGAGGATGGAACTATACCGTTTCCAGTTTCACGGCGTAACCTAACAACCCTTCGAGGTTTTTTTATGAGGATCTTGACCAAGGTAATTTTGTGTTTACTTGTAACTACAATGATATTCCTTTGCGAATTTAAGTTAAATGATTTCGTATAGGCATTAACTTAAACGATTCAATCGTATTTCGTGCATTAAACTTTTAACGTAATATTTATATCAGGTTCTGTAGTAGGCGTAATCGTACTTTAACCGTAAAAAACTATATATGGTTATGATGTTATGTAATCGGTTTCATCATACTTTTAACTGTACGTTGAACAGTTACTTTGTGTGTACCATGTTCTGTATGTAATCGGTTACTCGTACTTGATTGCTGTTGAAATAAAATACAACATCATGCTGCCTGCCATGTACGGCGGAATGAACTTAGTCGTTTGTTCAGAATGTGTCCGATATTCTTGCAATGCAAAACACTGCAACAAAACATAACTTCTCGGTAACAATGTCTATTCTGAAAACAAATGGACAAATTTTCACACTATGCTATAATCTAAGGAACATTGTCACTAAACTGGATCCATGTTTGTTGTGGAATACAAACTCAATAAGCTGGTTTATTGTATTGCATTTAGTTCTCCCTACGAACTATCCAGCTAACTTAATGATGTAGATTCACGACATCACGACGTGTCTCGACGTGTGGCGATGTGACAACATGACTCACATGCTTCCATAGTTTCACACTCCTCACCATCTGTAGCCTGCATATTTAGCAAACAGTGTACATCGGTTATGTTATAACTTAATGGCTATACTCATTAAATCTGTGCTACTTTCATAACGGGTCGTTTACCTATAACCGTATATTCTTGCTGAAGAAAATGCTCATTCCCATACCGAGCTGAGATTTCCCTAATGAAGATAAATGGCTTTCCTTGTAACAATTCCGCCCATTTTCTTGATAACGATATAAACTCGTGATGGTGTTTTCCTCAAAGACTTCCTCCTTCTAATGAGAAAGGTCGGACGCAAACATAAACAAAGCCCGGAAGGTAGACCACATTTGTTTATTTTCCTCTTTATGTGAATTGTGTTAACTCTTCAGGCTGTCGATTTACTCTTTGTATATCCTCCCTTTCTTAATTCGAGTGAATATATATATATATATATATATATATATTCTCCCCAGAGGTCTATAACGACAGACTGAAACCGGAAACAACATATCCTTGAGTGTTATTTCTCGTACGGGAGATGATTTAGGTTTTCGTTTTGACCGTGTCTGTCTTGTTGTTTTTTGTTTCTCCTGATGACAGGTACCCTCTTAGTGTATCCCTTGATGATCTACAGAGACAAGAGGAACTAGCACTTCGAGACGAGGAAGACCAACGTAGAGTAAATAAAGAGGTCAGACATTTTTTTATATTCATATTATACCAATCGGCAGATTCATGGAAATTTGAACCGTAAAAGTATTTTCGTCATGCAGTGTGTAGAGATATTGTCATTGATGTTTTATTTAAGGTTACTTCACGTGCGCACGATGACATGAAGTAAATAAAGAAGGAAAATATATGGCACAAACTCATAACAATTCGTTCTACACCGTATTCATCAAATCCTCTGAACATCTGGTGCTAATTAAAGCACGTGTCGTTGAACTTCGCCATATAAGCAGGCACGCAGCCAGCACAACACTTTCGAGTTCGAGACGTCGTCGGTGCTTGGGGCGTGGAGTCTTCTGGTCTGGACATGGAGCTCTGGTTGGTTCTCTTTCGTTTACTTCAATAAAACATGCGTAACTCAACGAAGCCAACTCCAATTCCAACTACTTCAGCAGCCTTGCAGTCAGCGCCCTCCAAACTCTGCTCCATCCACAACCACTTCTAGATATCCGTCCCTGCTCTCATCGTTCCATATTTTAATACCTCATCTCGGCAGCACCTACATCATCTGGAGACTCATTTTATCCGGTCAAGTGTCTTGACACATGGCCAGCTGAAGCACCCTTAGAGCTGGAAGCGTAATACGAGTCAGATAAGCAGCACAACACATTTTAGGTGTGTGTGTGTGGGGGGGGGGGGTGGTTTAACAATATTTGTCCGATGTATTGTTAAGTGTTGATGGTCGGAGTGAACCTGTCTCGAACTTGAATGACATCAAGCAAAACAATAGTGCTTCCACCAGAGGTGTTTAAATGATTTCACTCCTAGTGGTGTGTATAAATGGTATATTTATATAGTGGTGTACTTAAATGGTATGTCTATTCTGAAAATATATGAACATATACTCATACTATGCTAATTTAAACAACATTGCGGCTAGACTGGTTCCATGATGTTCATACTATGGTAATCCAAACTACATTGCCACTAAGCTATATGTTTGCTATTAAAGGAAGAAAAAGGCAATTTGAGAGGCCGTGAAAGTGCAACATGATGCTGAATTCATCTAATTTGGATGGATATGAGTAGTGTAACAAGATAAAATATCATGATATAGAACAGACAAAAATAATTGTTAAAATGAAGTTAAAATGAAGTTAAAATATTCGTCTTCCCGTTACCATTCTTGCGCACTTCATGTCATTGAGAATAAATTGCCTTTTGTTTCTGTTTGTTTCTTCAGTTAAAATTAAAATGTGACTTTCGACATCATTCTAAAGACCTAGGTGAGTAAGCGCATACATATTTCGATTCAAGTGACGTAAAAACCCACATTGCGTTACTTTGCATTCCTTTACTTTGAAGACGGTATTTAACGAACAATAATGGAAAGCGATATATTGTATTCTACCCCCTTTTAACAGATGGCTAAATTGGTAATTTCGGACGAACGGTCTTTTGGCGATTGAAGACAAACAGAAAATACGAATTAAACCTGATGCAATGGGAATAACATCTTTCATCTATACCGCACATTACTTTGTTAACTGCGTCTTTTACGCTCTTGCGACAGATGACGTAGCTTTAAATTGCTTCGAGTAGTGAGCGTCATGTTAACGTCACTCTTATGATATGAGTGTGGTAATTAATGGACGCCGGCTATTTAGCCGCAATATCCGCATCACTCATTGGTCGAAGCAATTTCAAATTAAACTGGGGGGGGGGGGGTCCTGATCAAGTCAGAGTCAATGCCCTTCCAGATCAGGCCAAATATCACCATGGGGCTGTAAATAACCAAATGTTTATGAAGACGATTTCAGAATCTTATACGTCACGAATTATCCAATTTAAACAATTTAATCACGTCACGTTTTAATTATCGGTACTATAAATCAATTTGGTTTGGAAACATCTTTAATTTAACCCTTCTAGACATTCAGACATTATTCAAATAAGACAAGATTATTGAACCGTCTAACTAGTCTTGTGCCAAGCCTTTGTGCACTTCCAAATAATTGTAATATAATGGAGATGATGTCTGACCAATACTTGGTATCAAGTGAACAAAAATTGTTTACTCCAACTCGGTTGTATACGTTATGACGCCATATATATATATTTATCTCGACCATATATCTGGCATCATTCCGTAATCTTGTTTCTCCATCGTTATCATACTTGGGCAAAAAAATACCTTTAAAAGTTTACTGGAGCGAGACTATGAAAACCATTAGACTAACATTGTAATTGACGATCTAAACTCTTTCTGTAGATCTACTTGGCACGATGGTGCCGATGCTACATATGCTCACTTCGTTTGGTTTTCAAGGACATGCTTTTTCTTGGTTGACTTCTAAAACAATATCAATCTCTGCTAATCATTCAATCTATCAACACGCTGGGATAACTTATCGTATCATCCACAACTAAATGAGTAATTGTTTTAATACAATCTGGTAATCCAATTATAGACATTACAAACATATAAATGAAGTATACCAAGAATGCTCCGATGGATAAAATCATATCAGATTGCCATTAGACTGGCATCAAACTGATGTCAGATGGAAGAAGAATCCACGCTTAGTCATTGTTTTCTAGCACTGATGTGTAAGTAGGTGGATAATTTATGACCAAGAATGTTGGAGTCCATTGGTAGTATGAAGAAGCCTAATCAGAAAGTGTAATTTTATGAACAATTGTAGGAAAGGTATATGCTATTGTTGATATATATATATATATATATATATATATATATGCTATTTGAT
>JAODAG010316630.1:0-12036 GCA_027574785.1 Orphnurgus asper | reverse complement strand
ATACATCCTGTGTCAAAGTCAAATGGATGTACCCTGCACCTTAACCCACTCAAGTTTAACATTAATTAACCGTTCTCTCGAATAATAAGCTGGAGAAGTATAACTTGGAGAGATTGGTCCGGGAGCAGAGCCACCTGCTGAAGTCCCAGGCCGCCGCAGGGGATGCTCACAAGAGGCAAGTGGCGAACGCCGAGGAGAAACTCCGGGACGTCAGGCAGTCGGCGGAACGATGCGACGCCCAGGTCTCGAGCTTGGCCAAAGAAGGTACGAATTAGATGAGAGAGAGTATGATCTCTTTTAATCATACTATACCATATGATCGTCTCCATCGGGTGGGTGGGGGGGATGTTGCAACCTGGTACAGGTTTAGTTTTGTCTGGTTGGGGGACGAGAGCTAGGCGAGAGAGGCGGCCCCGGCCGGGAAAAGGAGGGTGGAGGGATGGTGGTTGCATTTTGACTTAAGGTGTTATAAAAAGGAAGAATTTATACTGGAATTAGAAGCAGTGCATAACCTCGATTGTACTCGAGATATGAAATCTATTTGTCCGTTGTAATTTGAGCAGATGATTTGGCTTGGTATTCAGCTTAAATGGACCTAAAATGTGTTTTATTAAAAGAATATTAACCCTCCCCAGAAAGTACTATACCAAACTATGGCAGCACATGCCACAGCATCAAATGCCAACCGACCCACTTCCCAACCCCCAGTTCAAGATCGATCGGACTGCTAAGGCCAAGAGATCAATGGGCAGTGTGCAGCGCATGGAACTCTGTCGGAGAACGTTTATAACTCCACCGTTAGCCAGTTAATTGGGCCGTCCTTGACACCGCAGCGAGAGAAATTATTGTACTTAATAATAACATAATCCCCCAAAAAGTTAAGAGCACATTCTGACGGTTAGATTGCGACAGGATTGACGTTAGTTACTGATTATTTTATCACGCCCAGCGAAGGAAGCTAAGATACTGATCGAGAGGCTGGGCTTCATCGGTTCCCACCATCGATGCCACACGAGGGACCTCGAGAGTAGGCTGGAGGACAGGAACCGGACCATCTCTGCGCTGGAGGTGAAGACGAAGATCCGGACGGCGGGAATCGGTCGCGGTGTGGAACTCCAAGGGAACAGAGAGGCCGGTCTGGCCGAGGAGCAGGCGAGACGGGTGAAAGTGATCCTAATTTAGATAATGATAGTCGGCAGTCGAATCACGACTAGAATTGAGATGATCTTTATCTGCAATTGCTAATTCCTGATAGCTGTTGTCCAAAGATTGATGACCATTCAAGCTAGGCATTACTACATTTTATAGCTATAGCTGTTGTCCATGCAATGATTGATGAGCATTCAAGCTAGGCATTAGTATATTTTATAGCTATCGCTGTTGTCCATAGATTGATGAGCATTCAAGCTAGGCATTAGTATATTTTATAGCTATCGCTGTTGTCCAATGATTGATGAGCATTCAAGCTAGGCATTACTACATTTTATAGCTATAGCTGTTGTCCAATGATTGATGAGCATTCAAGCTAGGCATTACTACATTTTATAGCTATAGCTGTTGTCCAATGATTGATGAGCATTCAAGCTAGGCATTACTACATTTTATAGCTATAGCTTGTTATCCATGCAATGATTGATGAGCATTCGAGCTAGGCATTACTAAATTTTATTGCTAAATTATGCCATTCAATGGGAATTTCTTTTGTCAGGTGATTGCATGTGGACCAATGCAACTTTCTTGAGGAGCATTAATGTAGGTACGCAGTAATGACGTCGTTGGTTTTCTAATCCCTACAGCTGAAGAATAACGAAGTTATCTTGAGGAAACAGCTGGTTACCGCCGGGGAGCATAATAAGGTAACTTTGGAAGAAAGTGAAACTGTTATGCTGGAAATGTTACCAGAAAGTTCATCATTGGTCATGCGTGATCAACGTTCCGTTATCCAATTTATGACTGCCTATTATTAGCAGTGAAATATTGTTTGTATAATTATTATACTCTATTATATCTAAGAGTAATTTGGTGGGCTGTGGGAGATGCAACCTCCTATTAAGCAACCTCTGCTGCTGTATATATCTCATTTAGGTTTATACTTGGGAAGAGCAAGCAGAATTCTGCATTCTTGCGGACTCAGTATACAGTATATCTCATATATATTTCCTGGCATACTTTTGTACTTCATTTTCCAAAAACAAAACCCTTCAAACTTGGCCATATATGCAGTTCCAACAATATATAAGGTACAATATCTGAAAACTGATTGAAGATTATGTCAAATTACTCGAGTAAGATATTACAAGGCCTGAGTTTCATAGCCAGCTCCCACGAATGTTCATTGATATATCGTACTAAATTCTACTCCAGTAATTAGTTTTGATGAATGGAAGCATAAACACGCTGCTTAGCAGCCGTAATTATAGTCCCAAATCTGGAGATGCTGAGCCTCTGGCTTAATTTTCTCTGATGGTAAATTAATTCAAACTTTTTGCCCAAAAGGCCGCAGCAGCTCAAGGGAGACTCGGAAATTCTGCACATCCTCGCATGTACATGACAGTGCTGCCCTACATCAGCGATTGGCTGAGTGTATCAGGCAGCGATAAACTTGACATGAAATCGACGACCCTGATCGGATCATTGAGAAGATGCGACCCATATGCGGGGCCCCCGAGAGACGATCGCTACCCCTCAAAAATGTTCATCGGCATGGACCCAATTATTGAGTCCGAGAATCGATCGGCGGGTGATCTAGGCCGTTTGTCTCGTGGTGACAGACGAAATTCTGGATCTCTATAGTCCGACCTGCCTCATTTTTCTATGTCTAAGTATGCTAGAACTCTGTAAGAAGCAAATTGTTGAATTTTTTCCTAAAAGGAATTGAGGTTACCGCATTTGTCTAGATATTTTGACATACATACATACGTTCACACGTAGTCGATCACATATTTGGTTGGTTGTTGGTGTAACTTTTCATACAAATTTAATGCTCTCTAAAGTCTACAGACTTAGTAAGCATTTTAATAAACGTGATGGACAGCAGTAAACTGATTAATGTACGTCAGCTGGACCCCCTCCCCTTCCCTTATGATTACACATTCATTGAAGGGCATGCATGGGGGTCACAATGTATTTTGTTACTACATTACCAGCATTATTAGACACATTAATGTGACATCCAGTCATGCAAGACGGTGAAATAGATCATGCTGCAGATGCATAAACGTGGTAACCAACATGTCAGCGAGAGTGCATGAGGGAAGGCATTTTTCATCATCCGACATGTTTATACCAGCCACCTACCCTGGGATTCGATATCCTGACTCTTGGACCCGGAGGGCCATGCAAGGGCCTTGACGTGTATTCAGTGGTATTCAAAAGGGTACAATGCATCCATGTCAGTTCATTAGAATTAAGGGTCTCAATATTACCACACAATGATATTTTCAATGGTTTAAGTTATTCAGTACTATAAAAGTTTTCAAAGAATCTTCCTGTCCAATATAGCTCCTGGAGTTTTATGTTTTGGGAATCAACTGAAATACAAAGGAAATCAAGAGGAAACCCAGACCAAAAGAAGTCCGATTTGAATCGGAGACATTTTCGTTCCACAAGTATTCGCCAACCGACGGACTAACTGGTGTCTACGATGCGTACCATTGGGTCGGTTTACAATCAGAGACATTTTATAGTCCTTCCCTGTTATGGTGAACCTTGTCTTCAAATTGTTGTAATCTATCCCCTTAAAAATAAAGGACGTCATCAAGCAACTGGAGGGAGCCCAGGCCCTCGTCGAAAAGTACACGGCCGGTAACGAGAAATACAAAGAGGCCGCTGCGGTACTGGAGAACGAGAAACGGGACCTGGCGGAGAAGCTGATACACGTGGAAGCGGAGAGCCTGAAACTGGAGGAGCTGAGAGGTTGCAGTCTTCATCAAGAGATGGAGCAGCTGAGAAAACGGTTCAGGGATAAGGTAAAGAGTCTACTTATTATAATTATTCTTGCCCTACGAGGTGTGGGACGTTTTCAGAAATTTTATATAGAAGTTTAGAAGTCTTATGCAGTCTCGTAGCCAGGACTTGTGTTTTTTCTCTAACATCAGTGTTCTAGGGGAGGGGTCTAAGGGCAGTGATTGGTCTGAAATTTGGTTGAGTCTGAGTTGGACGGAAATTTTCTAGTATACTGATCATACATAGAAAAAAAAAATGATTGAATGTGTACCTGCAGTTATAATTTCGATTAATTACCCCCTAATTAGTATCGTGACGCAGTTTATAAGTTCAGCCTGGCGGGTCATCAAACGTTGATTGACGTGCAACATTGCTCTTGTCTGTTTATGAACATGTTTATCAATGTTGACGAGCGCAGGTACGCTATAAATATACGCCGGCGTCTGGACAATTAAGGGACCTTCTCCTTAAAACACAGCTATATAGGTACGTAGCAAATGTTAGATTTATTGCAATCATTTTAAAACTTACAAAATGCTGCTTTTAACCAGAGAAAACAATCGCACTTTCTTTTGTGGTTCAGGTTCTAGGATATACTGTTGGTTGCATGGTGTAGATACATCAGAGGATTCCGCTCCTCAGCTTAAAAATCTTTTGGCTCGTGTGAGGTAACGCTCCTTTAAACTATAGAAAGAATGTAACCTGTTTACATTATAATGCTCCTGCATACTTTGCCATATCCCTAGTTTTGGGCGACCCTGCACGATACGGGGTATCGTGCAGGAAAAGCACACAACGTTATACCACTACTTTGTTCGCAACTGTTGTTATTTTATTGACTCAAGATATGATGACCTACCGGTAGTGATACATTCGTATTGAATTTGTCTGGCTCACGAGAGAGCCCTTTGGTAGGAGAGCTAACTGGGTGAATATATGACTAAACCAAAATCGATGCGTCGCCTCTTGTTCTCATACAATAACACTTAAGGTCAACAACCCCCACAGCATGTAGCCACGCCGGATATCGTCTCCCTTACCCGTGGCACCACACTCGGAAAAGCAGCAGTTTGCCATTCTTCGTCTTTGCGCCTACGAGCAGCTCTAATTTGTACTGGAGCTGGAAATTTTGAGCCAAGCTTCATTTTGGTATTTATATAAAAAAATCTATATAAAATCTATAATCAAATATAAAAATCAGGGCCTTAATAAAATAGGCTAGTGTTTAATTGCCTCAATAAAATGGTGAAATTTCACAGAAAGTCGGATTGAATAGCGTCGTACAATATACTAGATAAGGCCGTAAGCTTCGTTCCCTTAAAATGACAGTTAACGACCATCTGCAAATGTTAAAGATTGATATACAGCAATGTTGTGACCCAGATAATCGGGTTTGTATCAAACAATAAACGCCTGCCAACAGTGGACGAAGAAGTGAGTTCTGTCTTTAAAATTGAATTTTTTATTGAATTATAATTAATCAAATTATAGACTTACAAATACATACTTTGCAATCTAGTAATGCACGTATGTGCATGGTACTATATAAATCGTAAAGAAGGCAGGTCGATTGATTCCTCTTTCTGCGTTCATATTCTTTGGTTATGGGCCACACCACAAAAAAATTTCATACGATAAAATTCAGGTCATTGTTTGTGGATGTCAGTTTCACATTAGTGTGAACAAAAATGGGGAAACAGACATCCGCACAGCAGGCAAAGTGTCGACTTGTGTGTGCAGAAGTTCTTACAATATACCCTGGGATTTTTAAGGATTTTTCAGCAGTTGTTTTGTTCAAATGTTGAAATTAAATATCAAGAACTTGTGAATTGTACGGCTTTCGGCTTTTTCATATAATATATGTTAAGACTCACTGCTTTGAAAAACTACACGCAGTGAACTTTTTAGGGCGGGGGGGCGATTATCGCGAATTTGTTGGATTATTAATTGAATACATGATGATGATCGCACTTCCATTTCGGAGGAAAAAACATGTATGTTTCAAAACTGTTTTTGGAGAAATAAATGTATGACAAATTGTTATCTTGAGAACAAGGAATAGATTTTGAGAAATAGATTGGTTGAATGAAATACTTGTTTCCCCAACTTTACATTTTTCCGAAAAACCTCAATTGGTCACTCCGTATGTGCTAAACAATGATTGCTTTGTCCAACGTTTGTTTCTCGCAACAAACAGAACGTTGCTAAACACGGGTGGCTTTTGTCCAACATTTATTTCTCAATAACACATTTTGTCCAACATTTATTTCTCGAAAATACAGTTTTGCCAAACAAATGGATCTAACGTACCCAACGTTCCGCGTTTGTTCGACAAACATCAGTTTTTCCCCCCCAACTGTTTAGTTCCAGAAAAAAAATACTAGAAAATAAAGTACCTAATTCCCAACATTTTCTTTTATCTTCAAGTTACACAGATTTAATTCACAACATTTATTTTTCACCTGGTCATGAATGATTGGTCCGTGCATACTTTCCCCCCTCCACTGACAGGAGGATTCTCTGGCATCGGAGATATCTGGTCTGAAAGGTGAGGTTAAATATTTATCGGGGACGACTCGTCTACTGGAGGAGAGCAAAGGATCGTTGGAGAAGGAGCACAGAGAAACTCTGGCTACCGTGACCCATCTACAGGTAGAGCTAAATATTGACAAAAACCAGAAAAAATAAAATAATACTCGGGTCAATCTCATTGTTTCTCGAGACGGAGGTAACAATATGTCATCTTGCAGCTGATATGCAATTTAGGGCAAGAAAAAGTATGAACCTTGAGCATTTGCTTAGAATTAATTCAACAGGATGATGGGTCCATCAGAGATGAAAGGTGTGGTGGACAGGATGGCTGAACAAGGAGTAGTCGGTTTTAAGGGACCATCGCCAAATCTGCCTGAAGGCACCGGTTAGATGCCGATCACTCTTATGTGAAGTCTTGCCATTCATGGAACGCCACCGTGAACACTGATTTTATTATGTGAAGTCTTGTTATGCATGAAATGCCACCGTGAACACTGCTTATATTATGTAAAGTCTTGCCATGCATGGAGTACCCACCGTGAACACTGCTAATGTTATGTGAAGTCTTGTCATGCATGGAGTGCCACCGTGAGCACTAGCTGCGAATATTATGTGAATTCTTGTCATGATAGATGACTGCATGCAGTGATGACTGCATGGATGGCACCCCTAGTGCTACCCCTAGAGGAGCTGTCTTGACTATAGAAATTTATGATATCTTTTCGTAAAGATGTATTTAATGTACGGTGCCTTTGTCCTCAGACGCAACTCAACGTAGAAGCTACGACGAGGGTGGACGCGGGCACCGTCATGGAGGGTGGCGGCTACGACCCATTTGAGAGACCGAGCACTGCCGACTCGTGTATTCAAACCAGCGAGGTTGTGGAAGCTGCCTCCATCTTACTACCAGGAGTACAAGACAAAACGTCTTCTTCTACTGAAATAAATGGAATTCTCCCGGATACCTGCGATGACGCCGTGCCTCGTCGCCACCTTCCGTCGAGGAACGAATTTCCATCTGCCGTTCGGAGTTCAATCTTGCACATAACAGACGGCCCGGAGGATCCCCGCCCCGATGATGGTGGATACAGGACTGTTAGACCGGACGATGGACGCGGCTGGGACAGCACAAACGGTGCAGGCGATAAGGGGGCCAGCGCTCGTCTGGCAGCTAGTAGCCATCCAGAAGACGACCAGAGGTACACCTCGGCTGAAGGTGGACACGGGAGGATGGAATCGAAGGATGACACCAACCAGACGAACATCCGTCCAATGGCCAACGCCTCTAAACTTTTGTGCGATACCAAGCCTCCTTCAGATTCAACCAAAAGTGGTGTCCGTGAAATCTGTGGTTTGTCCACAAGTGGGAGTACTTCTACGCAGGCCGATCCCCACACCTCGGAGACATTCGGTTCCTCTTTGACCCGAAATGTGGATTCGATTGCGACGGTCGACGCTTCGAACGGAGACGCGGGTCCCGATCAAACCAAAGGCGGTCCAGATACTGCTGCACCAACTCCCCTTGAAGCAGGCGACAACTCGGCAGTGGGCCATGCAGGCAAAACCAAAACTACCGTCACGCCGACTGAAACAAACCTGGCCGATCGACCTGCTCTCCACGACAACCCTCAAGGTGAAGCGGCTGCGAGTGTCTGTGGTTTCGGTGCCCCTAGAGAGATGCTGGCTGGCTCAATGACCAGTGCAGCCGCCGCGACCGGTCCAACTTGCCTGAGTACCTCCGACGAATGTGCGAAAACAATTTCCAAAACTACGGAGGATCCTGCCGAATGTTTATATACAGCCAAAGACCCCAGGAATGATGGTTCGGTGACAACTACAGCCCCTGGTGGTCATCCTGCCGTCGTCACATCGACAAAGGATGGTGAAGGTCATCGCCGGACCCCTGATCCGGACCGCCCATCAATACAGGTCGACGGCGACCGGAAAATCGTTTCGGCAAATTGTAACGAGCTAAAAATGAGCGACGAAACGAAAGGCATTTGCGCAGTGCCGAGTTCAAATTCCAGTCGGTGCAAAGACAATGTATCTCAAGTAGCTAGGGAAAGTAGAGACTCTAAGAATGAAATGGAGGATATAGAAAGAGGACCACGGGCGAACGAAAGGCGCGAATCGTCGCACGACGAGGGGCTCGCAGCGAAAGACGGGGCGGGCCATCCCGTGGGGACGTCTAAGGACCGAGAGCCCGTGGCGTATGTCTCTCCATCTTCGTCTTTGCGAGACACCGATGGCAGAGGATGGCACGATGTTTCAAAAGGCCGCGGCGGACTTGGCGTCGCTACGATGCCAGCCCTGAGAGTCCAACCTGGGCAAACGGCATCGACTGGTATCGATGGGTCAGAGTCAATCCTGGAAAGGGGAACCTCAAGTAACAGCCCCGGTTTGACGAGGTCGGCTGCACCAGGCGTGGACGCCACTGCTGATTCCGGTGGCGTACCTTGTGCCGGTCTAAGTCTAGACGATGGCATTGAGCGCACGTCACCTTTCAGCACGTTTGTAAGCGTGGAAGAGGTAGAGGCTGGTAGAGAGAGGTTGGACTCCCGTGCAGATCGGGAGGATGTATCGGACTTGCAGCGCACACCTTCGTCCGGTAGCGGTGTGGTTAACATACGCCAAGACGGTACTCTAGCACCTAGCACTCCGAGACCAAGCTACGAGGGCAACGACGTCATGCAGCATCCTGTCTCTGTGGATTCTTCATCAAATGTCTTTGAACCGTACCCAAAATTTCAAGATTCTAGTCGTGACAGTAAGCCTTATACAGAAGATAGCTCTTTGGCACCTGAAATCCCTGGTCTCTCGCGATCGCTTGCAGTTGCGATACCTCAGAAACGATTAGATGACCCTATCGACGTAGAAGGAGCACCATCCGCCAAATCGACATCCTCCGGGACGACCCCGGTGACCTCTACGGGTAGCGTCGCACACACCGGCGCGGTGCTACCACGTACAGGTACTAGAATGCTGAGTCAACCTGCCCGGTATTATGCGATACCACCGGTGCTTACTTCATCTGGTGCCTGGACCACGGCCTGTCAGGGGAGACCGCCGGAGGGCGGCCCTACCGGTATTGACCCAATGCGAATGGAATTCAATAAGGAACCGCCGGCCCGCAAACTGAAAGGTAGTTTTGCCGGGGTAGCTCGCCAAGAGAGTCGTACCAATCTTGAATCAAGAAAGAACGTCCCGAGCCAGCACGAGCTGCCCGAGGGATTTCCACCGCCGCCGAGCCTTCACAGATCCGTCTCGGCCGAATCGCAAAGGTCATCTGGTTTTGCCGACGCTACGAGGTCAACTCGGCAGAAGCCGCGGATTAGCGCTGCAAGCCGTGCGGACCAGGTGGCGTTTTATTCCGAGAGCTCGGCCCAGAACACGAGGATGGGGTCGACGTCATCCAGTGAAAAACGCACTGCCCCCCTACCATCGGTACCCCGTGGCGTGCATCCTTCAATCGTGGATCCCGGTGAAGCTCAGAAGATGAGCATCGTCGACGACGTCATCGCCCGCTCTGCCTCGCGAGCACCTCGACCGCAGACGTCGACCGAGGTTTCACGGTGCGGGTCACCGCTCCCAGAGAACGAGGCGAGGAAGGGATCCGTTGGACGACGGCCATTAAAAGTACGGGTAAGATTTACACCAACGTTCCTATGATGAATATGCAATGATTAGAATCGATTGCTGTGAGGTCACTCAAAATTTGAGCGTAGAGCTCACCTAAGATTCTTGGTGTTTAGTGACTTGGTTTGGTGGATTTCACAGTTTCGGACGGCGGTCATGGTGCCATGGTATATGCTGCTGTTTTTCTTTGGGGGAGGGGGTGTAGTTGGATGTATATAGATCCACCTTCAGTGAATATTGACAGAAGGAGGACATTCTTGTCAAGATGATGATATAAGAGAGGTGGTGATATATCTATTTTTCATATTTGGTATGTATATGCAACAAGTTAGTGAGTACGAGACTCCTTATTGACTCAATCATGCCATAATTCAGGCAGACATTGTTTCTCTTGATAGTAGTCTTGTATTTTTTCATAACAGGGAGATTTTCCTTGTTTGGATGATCGAGTGATAACTACAAATCTGAAGCGACCTGGCGCGAATCAGGACGACGCAGAGATGAGCCTGTTTTCCGATGATGATGATGATGACGATATATCGTCCTCCCTGACCAAAGAGATCGAAAAGGTCCAAAACATACTGAACCGAAGCAGGTTGAAGAGACCCAGGAGATGCAAGCTAGACCTTCCCAGCGGAGAACTGATGGAGGAATGATATACTTTAGCCATTTCTACCTTTCATCTGAGACCACGTTAGATATAGAGTACTAACTCTTCTACTTCCTGCACTTTTTCTTGTTCAACATTTCCCAGAAAGTTCCCAGATGTGAACGTTAATTCAGCACCGGCGAATGCATATGATAAATTAAGATGTGCCCTATTGTTTTGGGGTTGTAATTAGGCATGTATAGGTTTATTCTTTGGAAGAGCTGCAACCAGGCCTTTCTACCCATAGAATTCTGGATTCTTGCGGGTAATGAAAATGCTGCATGAAGGAATTGACAAGGGAATACATGACAAGGGAATATCACAACTGATCAAAATCTCAATCCTTGGCCTTGGCAGCCAGTCTTTGCCAGGGCAAAGGTTTTCGTTATCAATTTCTCTGCAGTACAAACTGGATAATCAGTTCTTGACATATTTATTGATGGCTTTGTGTAAGTAATTGTGCTTACAGTTCAATGAACTGTTTTCGGTTTTATGACTGAAGTTGGACAGAAAGTTGTTCCTGGAGTTAATTGTTATGTGAGTAATTATAGGGCCTATGAAACTAACATCATCACCACTTGATATGCAGGGAATGCCTGATGTACTCCTTGGCACTAACTTAGTGGTGGTAGGCAATATGCACACGACTGCGTTGTGGAAACATTCTGTGGAACACATTACACTAAAGGACAAGGACTCATTTCCGTCATTCATTTACTTGGCTTACCTCATTTCCAGAGGGTGGCATCTATCTACTAACAGCAAAATCCGACGAGGGTGTGAGGGCGCACCAAGTACTGGGAATTAATGTGTAATCAGATACTACGGTGGGTTCTGAACAACTCAGTAGCAGCAGAACGATGGCGTAAGCTTTACAAATGGCGCTAAGTACGTAGCCAATCACGTTTGGGTTATAATCGGCAAATTCACCGAATGTTGAAACGACGGTTATTATTATTATTATTATTAAGTATTATTATTATGCGCTCTCTAATGCTATTGAATGTTTAAGCAGCATAGCGTGATAGAGAGAGGGTGAAATCATTTAGATTGGCGAAATGGCAACCTTCAAGCTCTTTGATAAAATAAAAACTCTGATGCACTTCCGCCCTTTTCTCAAAAATTACTAAACTGATCTAAATTTACTTACCCACTCCACCTCCCTCCCCAAGGGACTTCACATTATATATATATATATATATATATATACTTCAGATCACCATGTTGCCTAGTATGAAAATCGCTAGCACGCAATTTGGGCACTTCTAGGCCGG
>JAODAG010316596.1:0-23007 GCA_027574785.1 Orphnurgus asper | reverse complement strand
CTTCAGAGCAGGGGGAGGGGCGGGGGGGGGGGGATAGCAAATTTGCCCTCAGATGCTAAATGTTCAAATGTTCAAAAAAGAATCAGTAGCCTACTTGCCTGGACATGGCTTCACTTTCCGTGCTTACGTCTTCGGCATATTGGTTTGCGTATTGGAAACGTTCATATAGGCTACGTTCATAAATATGCGTTCGTAAATATGTTCATATTCATAAAGTCTGTATGCACTGACTTGACTCTTTCATTTCACTTTATGGAGATATATGACCGAGTGTCGTCACGCACGACTCGGCAGGCAGTCTCCAACGACGGTGTATAGTTTTGAGCGTCTCCTGGGATAACCTTTGACGCATACTGAAGTATGGATTAACCGTCTGAATGTTGCACTGACATACATGTTATTTAAATTCAGCGCGAGTCTCGAAATACGATACTTTTTTTTTTAATGGACCTATCCTACCCGGCACAGACTGTTTTAACGCGAACGAAACACCTCGAGTAGCCCTACGGGTTCTAGGAGAGGCGTGAGATTGTTGTTACAATCCTCCGACGGAGGAGGTTCGTCCTCTGTCGTCACGGTTCTCGGTTTCATCAGGCACATCTATGATCTATCATCTGTGCAGGGAGTTGTTATTTACAACTCCCTGATCTGTGTCACATTCTCTCCAACACACACTTTCAACTCCGAAGCTGATCTTAGAACACTCAACGAACAGCTAATTGAATCGTTGACGTCACTGAGCCTTCCTTAATTTCCATATGGTTGGCTATGCGACCGGGTGTACTTTATCTGGGGTATTAAGAATGACTGGTCTGCACTGGTTAATGGTGCAGATGTTCTCCAGCAGAGTCATTGCACTACACATTACGTGGCACTACATATTCGCCCGCTTCATGATCTCCATGTCTACGGTACGATCGAAATATTCCTGGGAAATGGATCACTTTGGCGAGATGGTGCCCAGACATATGAGTGCCACCGTTTTTGATTTCGTGCTCTGGTTTTCCGGTTGATATTTCTTTAAAACAAAGTATGACTGTTGTGTGTGGTATGGTAACAACCATAATTTGTGTTTGGTGAGTATGCAACTACACTCTGAGGCTGCATAGGCCTACACCATTAGTAACGACAATTCCACCTACAAGCGGAGTCGTTCGTTATTAGTTCATTATTCTTGGGAAGATCAAATCTGCCTTTCCACCTGCAGACTCCTGCGGGTAATAAAAATGCTGACAAAAAGTGACAAGGGAATTTTATCTCCTAGATAAACTCTCACAATTCATAAAATAAACCTTGGCAGCCAGTCTTTGCCGAGGCAACTCACCGATCAGTGAACGTGTATCCTGTTTTTTTATCTCTTTCTATACAGTATAAACTATATAATAATAATCAGTTCTTGACATATTTATAACTCTGTGTAAGTGTTTACAGCTCAATTAGCTGACCTGAAGTTGAGCAGAGATGGGTGTTCATGTGGTAGATAATATTGCTATATAGATGTTACATTTTACAAAATGCTCCCCCACCACCCATTGGACAATTCAAGCAATTCGAATGGGTGTCCAGCATTTCCATTGCCCCTCTCCCAGCCCTCCTGGTCGTTTTATAAATATATTTTGTATATTCATTCATAGAACAGGAGACACATCGACTAACTAAAAGCCATTGGAGGATATAGTCGCGTAACATGAACTTTCAAAACTACAAACTGTACATTGACTGCTAAATCAGTCCAGTTGTGTGTTTAGGTAGGATTACAGTATACTAAAAGTCAAAATAAGACTACGTATTGACGTCAAAACTACGTATTGACGAGTTGTACTATAAATTTAATAATGCTATTAGCGTTGAAAAGTATGGTTTTCAAAGACAACAAACCAAATAAAAACGCTTTGTGCAACTGACCTGTTTAGTTAGTTCCCGTAGTTAGCTCGTATCTGCAGTGAAACTTTTAACTTTGCATATTTATGTAACTTTGTGCGGAATGTGGATTACACCTTTCCTGAAGAAGAAAAAGTGATTCGTAAACGGGAAACAGAAAACAATAAAAGGAGACAAGACTACAGTGCGTTGTGTGTGCCATTCCGGAAAGACCTTTACATCAACGCAGGCTTCATCTTTGTTGACAACTACAGAGGTATCACTCATCGCTCCACGAACCAATTTCGCGAAACGACGTAGGCCTGTAGAGAGAGAGAGAGAGAGAGAGGTGGAGAGAGAGAGGCTGAAATCCTATTATACCGACAGGTCTTCTTTCTTAGGTATGATACGTAAGCCGTCTGACTGCGATTTTATCAACGCACCAATCTTCATTTCATATGCCAGGCTCTGGATCAATTCATTTCAGCCGACTCCCCAGGATTTGCAGCTCTGCAAATACTCGGTCGGAGTGATGAAAACTGAGAAGACCCACGGACTCCGTTGGATCTTGCGGAGCAATTAGCGAAATTACGAATCCCGTGTTTCAATAAAGCAACTGACAGTCTCTCCTTGGGTTTCAATTATCTTAAAAGTGTTTACAAAGACCGCCAATTTGCCGCCAGGCAGATATCTCGGAAATTGTTTCTTTGTTCTGATAATATGGTATTAATTGTCGTCGGCGAAAATGACCTTCGTTTTCATCATTAAATTATATATAAAAAAAATGACATCCGGCTGCAAATGTGTTCATCCTAACTGACGGGGAGATGGATTCAAATTGCCAAAAAAATTGTTGGCCTCGATCGTAGGGAGCTCACTTCATCAATGTGCTCCTTTACACTGATGGGCAGATCACTGAGTCGCACATGCATTTCGCAACCAAATTTCACTGGGAACAGGGAAGGCTTTGGATTTATTACGTTGCAATACCTTTAACTTGAGCTACATTTTACTCGTGGCAGTACGCTCGCCCAATGATCTTCAGGTTTTAACAGTCCGATCGAAATGTGATTGGGGCTGAGGGGGACGTTCGTAAGGTTTGCGCCGATGGCGCCGTGGCCTATGCTGCCGTTTGTTACATTCAACTCTAGGATACATTGAATTCTCCGTATGGAATCGTTTGAGTGTTATGCAGTAATTAGTAACACGTGTGTGTACGTACACGAATAGCCTATCTATGGAAAATAAAGAGCAACATTTGCTTGAAGGAATGCAAGATTTGAGATAAGGTAGCTGTTAAATTAAACGAGAGTGTTGGATCTTATTTGTATCTAACACACTCAATGTTACGTACGTAAGTAATGTTGAGGGTGATCATTCGATTCTGTGCAAACCTGCCAGGCTGTTCCTGCTCGTTTAGTTTATCGTGAAGGTAGGATAAGTTTGTGGGTGGAACATTAGGTTTCTTTTCATATATTTACCGAGTACCTGCACGTTCTCTCATAGCTCCCCAAACAAAATCACATTAAATTATAACCTGAGCCAGACACGTGGTTTGGCGGGGACAATTTTCGTCATGTCATCTGTCATTTTCTGTCTGTGGATACCTCTTAGACGTAGCTCATAGAGGACTTCTGGGGGCTTCATCTTCCAAGAGTCTTCAAACCTGCCAGGCTGTTCCTGCTCGTTTAGTTTATCGTGAAGGTAGGATAAGTTTGTGGGTGGAACATTAGGTTTCTTTTCATATATTTACCGAGTACCTGCACGTTCTCTCATAGCTCCCCAAACAAAATCACATTAAATTATAACCTGAGCCAGACACGTGGTTTGGCGGGGACAATTTTCGTCATGTCATCTGTCATTTTCTGTCTGTGGATACCTCTTAGACGTAGCTCATAGAGGACTTCTGGGGGCTTCATCTTCCAAGAGTCTTCTTCTTCATCCGCGGGCATCTTCTCTCATTTATATTCTTCTATACATTCTCAATTTTCATTGAATGTAGCTTTTATAACAAAAATTAAAAAAATAATACTATAACACCGCAATCACAAATATGATTATGCACTTATTATTTTGGGTCTGGCAGAATTAGGAGGCGTGCCCCTAACGCCCCGTGGCTACGTCCATGAAGGCCGAGCCAATCTAAATCATACACCTTCCCTGCCCTCAATAAAGTACGGTATATAGTAGCCTATATGGCAGGATCGTTTCTAAACTTCCGCCAAAATGAAATACGGGCGATTCTGAGCAGGTTTGTAATAAAAAACTAAAAAATATATATATAGAGGCCTGGTGTAGGAACGTTAGTATGGAGTCAAGTCCTTTACAGATTAGTAAAAGGCTATGCCTACAAACAATTCCTTTTTCTCTGTTTAATTAATTAGTCAGCTAGGATTCGAAACGGTGCCATGTACACTTTGATCATTACGTGACTATCATTAACACTCAGAGTCGCTTCTTCCGAGTCCAATATCTAGTCCTTGTCGTCGGAGACCAATACCGAGTCCGCATGGTTCGCTGGTTACGAGTCCGCTGAGGACTCGGAATGTGAATAGCAATGAATAAACACAATGCTACACGTTACAGGTTAGCTGCCAAACTACACTATCCAGGTATTTGACGTCTGATATGAAATAGGATGGGGATAGGAAAGCCTTTGGCACGGTTGTGCTGTGACGTATACTATCGTTGTTTGATTTAGAGCAACAAAGGTGTTTTTCCTCCTGGGGCTTTTCTTTAAAAAAAGAAAATAGGTCCAAGTGTCCACATAATAAGGAAATCGAACTCTGCAATGCTGTCCGTGACTTGAAGCTGTTCATTCATTTCACGTTTTGTTTGCCAATGTAATGCACTAGACCTTGCAATTGGCACGTATACGCATAACCTGGGTCATTAACACTAAGCAAGCTTAGTAATAATAGTCTAGATCAAAACTTTTAGTTACTGTAGATATTGGGAGTGTACTGTATTATATAAAATAAATATTATGCTCGACAGCTTAAGAAAAGTGGCTTTGCTACAAAATATCTTCCGTTGCTCATTCACCTTTCACATACTCTTGATATCTATGGAAAGTGAGACAAGGGAGGAATAGGAAAAGTCATTGTTTTTTTTGTTCATTTGGGGGGGAGGTCATTCTTTTGATATTGCATCTGGAAAAGGAAGCCAACTTATCGCCACTTTTGTTTCAGAAAACTGCTCGTTTAAACAAGTTTTGTTGTAGTGTCTAATTTGCGTTTCCGTTGTCATTTGATTTTCCGAATGAAAATCAACAATAGCCATCAAACATTGTCCATAACATTTGCCCTCTCGTGTTTTCTAAGAGGACGGAGAAATAGCATTAAAAACTAAGTCATGTATGTTGTCTAGTCTACCTTGTTTTATAGGCTAGGCTACACAATTAGTAATATCGATATTGCCACTCGTCTTACGAGCCGTGCCACTCGTATGCTATGTTTAGAGTGTGTAGCATGCTTAGGTTAGTCTAGCCTTTCTTTAATTTTGCATGGGCAGAGTGAATCATGTTATCAAATCCAGTTTGTCCTTACATATACTGGTTACATATACTGTATAGAGTGTAGGCTATAACTTGACATGACAATGTAACAACACAACAATTAACAGTAACACAACAATTTCACTTTATCTCGGTTTCGGCTTCGGAAAACCCTGACGTCTGGAGATCTATAGATGAAGACCGAGTCATTTTTGTCCGAGACCGGCAATCCGAGACCGGGACATGGGGCAAAGACAGACAATTCGAGAACGAGACCGATCGCGAGTCCTAAAACTGTGCTATAGCACTACAATTGCACGCAGTAGTACCAACAGGAAGTTACCGTACGTTCCCACTTTCTTGAAACACAAGGGCATATGTTATATGACGTATAATGCCATGGTGTGCACAAAAGTAAGAAATTGTTGTCCTCTGGTCTTTCTATCGGGACTCGTCTATTGGGAATCGTACGAAAATATAATAATTAAATATTTTATTTTATTATATATAGTAATTAAATATACACCAACATTGTTTTATTTTGATAGATCATGTTTAATCATCTTGGAAGCTCAATTACGGTATTGTAGAACGACAAGGCGAGACAAATAGTAAATATCTCGAACGGTACCGTATGTAATGCTTTGAAGGCTAATATCACACTAAGCAGCTTAACCTTACCTTTCTATAAACGCACGGTGCTCCCTCGGGTAACTTTCGTCTAAGGAGCATTCGGCTCAATGTGAAGTCATTAATTTTATTGAAGAAAATATCATTCGATCACCAACGCGCCATAATGTAGTTAATTTGAAGATGTATCGTATAGACCTCGTTGCATAAAACATTCCAACTTTGTTGGGTGCACGCATAAACTTCCTTCGCTTAGTAGACTTCAAAAGCAATAAATAAACATGCCTTGTACCTCCGCATAGACTCACATGAACTTAAATATTTACTTTTCGTGGTCTCAGTCCATTACGATTGTAAGAATAACATATAAGAACTCCAGGGATTTTGATCGCTGAAAATGTCCATTAAATCCAGGCTTACCAATATTCATTAAGAAGGATACCGTACCCTCTATATGATTAATTTACATCTTAAATCACCCATAAACAAAATCTTTCCTGTTTAGGTGCTGACGAAACAAACGACGGCTTAAAATAGCAAAGAGACTTTAACGAACGTCTGATACGTGTGTGGAAGGTTGATGTCTTGATATTGAGCAGCAGTATTTTCCTGAATATATATAGGATGACACTGCTTATCCATTGATACCGTATTTCTGTCGTTCCCCTGGACAATTCCGCTTGTATGGATTAAAAGGATGGTATGTGTAGGACTTAGAAGGCTTTATAAGTTACAGGACCATTGTACTTAATTGTATCGAGTTGTGCGTTGATTGTGTAATGAGAAACGTGAAACGTATCTCAGACTTCATGTATTATAATTAGTTAACCAGCTTTATGAATGATGCCATGAGGGCGAAGAGTGATCTCTTTGCACGTCTGTTTGGGCTTGTATGTTCTGTAAGGTAGTCGGCCGTTACTGGGAATTACATTCGATTAATCGATTACGAATTAAGTTAGAAATAGAAGCTTATGACTGGTCTAATCAGAAAATTTCAATATAACACTGCAGTAGAAACGTTTCAATTAAAACGCTTGCAAAACTATAAAAAAAATAAACCTTGTTGAACTTTGTGAATATTGCTGCAAGCACTTTTGTTCTAAATTCCATTCAACTTAAACTTAACAATTTCTATCCACACTTAAAATCAGTAATTTTTGGTCCTCGTCAAGATTACTAAATATACACCACCCGTAATGAATGTAACTATACCAGTCTGATCAGCCAAGTCTGTTTCAGTCTATTTTCCATAGCAACGGATATATGACGTAAATTATCTATTCACGTCAAATAACATTGCTTTGCACTTTGCTTCTAAGGTTCTCTTGACAGTCACGAGTTTTGCTTTCAACAGTTATCAATTCTCAGTTTCTAAAACTCAAGTTATATCTCTTCGATCAATTTCGTTATTTTAACGTTTTGGCAGAAGTATGGCATTGTGTTTACATTTTTGCGCCAGTACCGTAATTGCATAGGAACGTTTCCTTATACGGACTTTTGTCATATTGAGACAGCTTTCAAATACAGTTGGCTCCAAAACTACTTTTAATGCAATTTTCTTGTTTGTGTAACCTTTTCGTGATCTTTAATGCAGCAGAAAAATCACGATATCTAATTTTGGCTTGGAAGTTGGCGACACGAATTTTACGCGACCCAAAGACGTGGAAGAGACTTAAAAGCTAACACTTTTAACGGAATTGATCGCTGCATTAGTAGTTTGAATTAATAATTTCGATCTCCAATTTGACCAACGTACTGTTTATTGTATCGTTAGCTTGATAGCACTGAAGATAATGAAGTTTAAATTCCATAAACTTTGCAAAATCTGCGAAGAATTTCATATTTTGTTCTCGGTAGTGATCAATAACAACATACAAATTCATTCATTAATTCTCTGTTCACTGTTCTAAGCGATCATTACATCACTGACATAAGACCACACAGTCTGAATGCAACGTTAACCAATGATGAAACATGAATACCGGTGGCAGAATGCCAACCCATATACATATAAATCGTTCATTGGTGAGAATACAACTTCTTCGAACCGAGTACACATCATAATAATTGAGCACGATTCCATTGGACAATCAAAATACTTTCTTAACTCATCTCAACAGTTCCCACATCTTCTGGAGACTCATCTTATCCGGTCAAGTGTCTTTACACGTGGCCAGCTGAAGCACCCTTCGAGGTGGAAGCATTAACACGAATCAATTAGTATGGTAGCAGTACAATCAAAATAGCAAAAAACAGGATTCTGCTCTGGAAATGTTGCACATCATAAAAAATCTCTCCCCAAGACCCCTGGCAGTCAGCCATTGGCAAGGTTGCTAGGCACGTTTTCTCAAGTTTAAACTTAGACACAGCAGTAATTTATAGACATACGTATACCCATAACTAATAATGTGTTTACAGCTCGACTATGGTTGAGACGTTTATGGCTCAAATTTGAACAGAGAATGTTGTTGACAAGTTAAACGTCATGGTAAAGATGGCTTCATTTGTTTGTACGATCTAAGGGTAACTGCGCGCAAGCTTGGGAAAGGTCGCAATAATCCACACTCATTTCACTTGTCTTTAATCATTTTTGGTTTGGGAATTTGCTCGTTCTAAACATCAAGTGCATTAAATATTACCGTACTATATTCGCCTTAAGCACGTTGTGAGGTATGGTATTTGGGCGAGGTCAAAGGCCCCATAGGCCCCTTGGAAAGAATTTAATACACCTGGACGCGGTGTCCCCCTCACTGTCGGATTAATTAGGGTCGATTGAATGGTAAATGACCTGGGATGGGGTGTTCCCTCCCTTGTTGTTTTTAACAAGCTTCTTGTTTCGTGTAACTGGGTAGGTTGAGTAACCTCACGTTTACATTTCATTATACACTAAACAAACATGAAACCCACATTTACAGTTTTAAATCTGCCAAAGTGTGTCATAACGACACCTTTATAAATTTACAAGAAGTCTGGTATGTTTTGGAATATGAATCGGTGGTAGATGTTGCCTCTAATTTGTTGTCGTTATTGCTGGTAGTTGTTACTGATGATATTTTTCTGTCTACGTTAGTATGTAGTTGTTGTTAACGTTTGTGTCTTGGTGTTACTTTCACGTTGATCGCATTGTTCAGATTCCCAAACTGGTATGGCATGGTTCGTATAGACTGATCGTATGGTCCCGTCCAGGCATTCTCCTCGTGGCTCTTTGGATTTCCGGGTTTCGCTTGTTTAGGCTACTTTTAGGCTACTTTTAATATCTCATCCCAGCTAAAAGGTAAAACCGACGATGTAACAAACTGTTCGTTGTAGGCAAACGTAAGAATATTTTATATTTTCTACGGAAAAATTATGGCGAGAAGATCATGTAACGTCGATTTTAGTCGTGGCTGTTTTTCCCCGTTTTCTTTTCTTCATATTAATCCGACAGTGAAAACGAAAACGTAACCGGATGTCGGGAATAGAATGATTTATTTTCGTCGATGTTCATTTTGCATCGCGTTGAGGCATCCGATTGCTGCGAGAGTACATCTCGTAGATACTGGTATGTCGTGCCAGATAACAGAAGGGAAGGAGCTTGCCTCTCGCGAATAAATCCCACGTCCAACATAGCACCATTCCGTCCGTCCGACAGACATAATAGTGCACGCGTGCCATGCCAGGAATTCCAAAAACTCTTTACGTCAGCTTTCTGTTACTATGACTACCCCCGGTGGTGAGTGGTCCGTCTCCTGAGTTCAACGACAAGGGTCGAATACCAAAAACATTTTGGAAATGACTCTCGGCTTAAGTGATAGGATTACTTAGCCGCACGACCAGCGTTCAAGTCCGTGCGATTTAGAACAGTTACCCCCGACGAGGGTACAGACCATGCAGGCAATGTGCAGATGAAGTAGTTGTACGTACGCCATCCAGATAACTGTATATAAACAAGGCTGCAAGTTTTTTGAAAGGACACGCGGGCAATATATATAGGCCTATATTAATCATTTTGATTGCGTGAATAAACGTCAGAGTCATAATGAAAAGGTAACCGGGCGGGATTTCACTGTCGGCGCATTCGGTAACAGCTTATTACAGTCTGAGCTTTTACCCTCGGGTAAGTTACTTCCAGAGGCAAATTAATTGTTTCGTGGAGTGACTATTTATGTCGCCAATGCAAGTTCGTTGCAAGTGCAAGTGCATTGGTCTAGATTATCATGGGTAGTATAATACGACAGAGAGTGCCTTGTTGCATGACGTAGTTTGAAAATCTCTACGTGACTATTTCAGTTATCTAATTTCGGAGAACTGGTCTGGTATCTTATTACACGTTATTCTTCGTGTGTGCCAGTTGCTGTTTTGGAGAATAAAGTATTTTATTCACGTATCGGCACATATTGGATCACTATAAATCATTTCCCCAAGATGTGCTATATCATAATATGCGATGCGGCATGTCAAAGCATGTCCTAAGTTTGTGTTCTTTCCTGAGAAGACGGAATCCACCATTGAAGAAAATCTTGTAAGCCGAAGAAATCTTAAAATATGTCACAAGTTACAGTAGTTCCTCTCTATTTGAATCAAAACCACAGTTTCGTCATGAATTGCCAGAATAAGTTAATAACTTATTATATCCAACTGGAACAGAATAACGACAACATACCTCCCAACTCTCATGGATTTACAACGAGATTCACGAATTCGAAGAATACGAAGTACAGAATCTCTCAGTGGTAACTCCGAATGTCAACGTTTGCAAACATCTTAAAACTCGTAAACAATCCCTGAAAATTTAAGTAGATCTGTTGAATTAGATCCCGGTTTGGTAGGATATATATATTATATATATATATAAATATAAATATTCGTTATACCTTTAACATCTCATGATACTAAATTAGCAGATATTCTTTCCAAAATTTAACAGAACAACAACCTAGAAAGCTGTTTTTGTTATAAGCCACAACAACGGCAAGATATTCCACGGCACCATCGCGCCAAACAAATCTACTTACAAGACTTAATCGTATTTCGATCAGAGATCATTGGGCGAGTGTAGTGCCAAGTAATGTGCATGACTTGTATGACTCTGTTGGAGGACCTCCACAAGGGACAATTAACAAGTGCAGGATTACCTTATCATCACAGATTCTACACATGGACTTGTTGGACAACATTTAGCATATTGATATATGGTTATCTCGTATCATAAGCCCTGTGTGTGTGTGTGTGTGCGTGAGTGGATGGATGTGAACGGCCTACCGTGATATTATCGTATGATAATGCACGATCATGGGTATTGCGCAATCGATTCACTGGTTAGTGCATTATCCTGATTAAACATGTTCAACGATTAGGCCTATTACACCAATTTCCATCTCGAAATGTTCAAATTAATTGGAAATATCCTACAAGAATAACCAACTTTCCGCTTAAGATGTTACCCCGAAATGTTTTGCTTTATTTACAGTTACTGCATCAAAATGTGAAATGCGCAAATAAAATAACAATTTACAGCGGAATTAAAAACAACAATATCTTACAACGGATCGAGTCACAAGCAAATCTAACTGAGTTACTGTTGTTTTATGCTTGCTGTTCGTTCTGTTTTCGATAGTTAACACAGAGTGTTTCTAAGGTACGCGTTGTGAAATTACTATATCGCAGTTATAAGTTCCTTATAAATAATGGAGTGGTTTCATTCTACAAGTTTTGTTGAAAAATCTTTCGAATGAAATATATATGACCAAATAAGGAGATTTGATTAGAGACAACATTCACTCGAGTATTGTCGCTTTAGTCTCAAACATAATGGCGGGGGTTTGTTCGATCTCTCGAAGCGACCCTAAGATTTTATGTATGGAACGCGAATTGACTTCTGAAATAACAGCTGAAAAATGTGGGATAACGTTATTACTCTTTCATGCTTAAACTTCAAATCTAATTCATGTGACACTCAGGACTCATTGTAGCTTGATAAACAAAAGATGACCCGTTTCATGGCAGCTGTATATAACTGTTGAATACAAGCAAAATAGGTCGCCACTTGATTGCTGAAGCCATGCATATTGAAAACTACTTAATTTAGATTTGCCTATTAAAATTAGGGGGGATGACTATATGTCCACTTACTTGTCTCCTAGCTCTTATGGTTGTTAAGCTGTACAAGGGGATGGGTTAAAACCTCCAAATTAGTAATGTGCACATGCGTGAAGTTGTTAGAAAAGTTGCATAGCCAATATACTTAGTTAATAAGTGCCTCACTGTAGCGTAGGCCTAGCTATTCCATTAGGGGAAAGACTTACTATGGTGTAATATAACAGTATTATAGTATTTATTGTTTTCTTGATTATGAATCATATTATGCAATGCGGTATCTTAACTGTTTCCTCGTTAATTCATTCTAGTTTATATCTTAATACATACTATCATTCTATTTGATTAAAAAATGGTTGATTTTAAAAGTGTACTATTATTTCCGCATTTCATTAGCAATAAAATTCAGTCGGTGTTTCCATCCCACAAGTCTTCTGTTAGACTTTCTATCGTCATGCTCCATTTCTCCATTTCCCTTTTTATGCATTTAAATTGTTTTGTAATTTCTGTGTCACTCGAATACAAATGTGCAAATAAATGTATTGTGAACGTAAAGGATGCAGCTTGGTACAGAAAAAACAGGTGTCACACAATAATAATGTATAGGATACGCATATACTACGGTATATATATTCTCTTGTAATGTGTATGATATGGGGGGGGGGGGGCGCAGCATCTTGTTTGGCCATTCCTATAACCTAAATGGTCGACCGTATTTATCTTTTAATTAAATTAAATTTATATGCACAGTTATTATTCCGACACTATGGTATTTGTTAGAGTAAATGGATCCCAGAGTATACGGTACCTATGGTTTGCCAAGCAATAGCCATATATAACTTAGCAGCCGTGAAGAATGATTCAATGCTGGGCCAGCAATTAAGGATTCCCAATACGCTTACAAACTATTCCAGGGATCGCGGAACCAAATGTATAATGGCCTGCGTGCATGTTTGGGTACGTGTGTAGTGACACTCGTAAACGCGGCATATCAAGAATACCGGGCATGTTGAATTAGTGTCGTACTTGGTATACGGTACTTCATAATATATTTAATGATCTGGTATATTGACAACTAATTTGGAGTTTATGATAGTGTCGACAAGCCAGACTGCGGCGAGATAACGTAAGCTTATTTGAATACACAGTAAAATGAGGAGAATTTGTTCAGAAATCCTTAGAATGTCTTTTGTTTGAAAGTAGATGGGTAGGAAATGTGCGACAGTAATAGTGAAGAAAACTCCGTCATAACGAAATGTATCATACATTACTTGTACATTGGACAACGAAACCTAAATGCAATTCTTGTATGTAAGACCAACTAAAATAAAGTGTATGGACATATGTACGTATGTAGATACTAGCCTATCCCTAACTATACGGTACTTACTCAAGTATGTATCCTATATTTGAGGTGAAGTATATACCGCAGTACCACAGGGTTTCATGAGGTTGAGATTCCTTTGGGTAAACTTTAGTTGGGATCAAGAAGAATGTCAAGTAGTTCTTCATTGGAATCTGAAGCAGATTTTGAGTTGAAACGTCTGGTACAAAACACTTAACTTCTAACTTCTATACCTGTGTTCAACAGCAAGTTTCTTGTCCAACTGGCATGTCATGAAACGGAACATGTATTTTGTTGTTTAGATATTTCATAGCTGCAGTAAATAGCTGGATTGTGTGTTATCCTTGACTTAATTTCCATTGTCTTCATTCGGTTGTTACCATATGAAACATCAAATATCGCTACTTTACGTGGTAGTTGCATGCGGTGGTACCAATTGGCTCAATTCGATCCCATTATACGGTGTGTAACTATTCTTTTGCTTCCCATGGTTCTACTGCATTAGTTTTTTCATACAACTGGACGTTGTGGCCGACTGGTTAGGGAGCACTGTAATGGTGTATCCTGGTCGGTCGTGTAATTCGCGCTAGGCTCCAAGGAAGTTGCCCTGCAAATTTGTAACTACGTTTCGCCGTAAGTAAATTTAACTGGTGCGTTTCAGTTACGAGTTTAGATGCCGGTAATGTTTCATTTCGATATTGTATGTACAGTCAACACTTTCATTCTGTACTTTCTTTCACGCCGTACAAAGTCAAGTATAGGCTACTTTGCTTGGCTCTAAAACTTTTCTTCTGACTCAAATAGTTTCACTTAGGCCTATGTAAGGAAACCTTAGTAGATGATATCTGTAATGAAATCCATTCATATTAATTGTGTATATGAAGCATTTGGTTATTTTCCGGTTTACTTTTTAGTGTACCATGGTGCTAATTAATCTGATCCCTTAAATGTTAGATAGAATAAAAAAAAAATATGAACATTCTGCCTTCGAAATAGAGTACCGTACTGTAATTAGCCACACTCCGGAAAAGTGCCTAAACTCGTCTGCGACTTTCGTCGTAACTTTGCAAGCAGGACTGGCTTGTTTGACACGTGGATGTCGAAGTACGGTAGGCTACATGTTATGAAAGTCAGGGCATTTAAGTAGATTTAGATCATTAGTAATTTTGGAAGAGGCGGATGGATTTCATATTTTGTTTGAAACTTAGGGTTTGGTTTCACCAATCTAAAATTGGTATGGTAAATTGAACGTGTCATGAAAGGCCAACTCGCCAACTTTTTCGGGGTTCAATTTGAGTGAACAAGTTACTAACTGGGGGAGGATATAACATATAAGTACATTATAAATGAGTGCACGGACAGTCATATATAGATAACCCTCGAGGCCAAAAGGTATATTCACCTCATTGGTTTAAGTAATAATAAAAACATTAATTAAATACAAACAATAATTAAATACAATGATACTGGCTTAGTTCTATATATGGCGTGTACTCGTCGCGCCAGTATAATTATCTCTCTGATGGCCACGTCAACATCCATCCAGCGTCCGGGGAAGAGGTGGTGAGTCACACGGGGATGGGGTCATCTGGTATGCACAGGGCGATGATGGCACTGTCCATCCCTCAGTCCTCGTCACAAATACGTCTAGAATACCGTTCACAGCTGATATAGAAATCACAAACATTCCTAAGCACAAGTCGTATGGTCTCGCCCTCGGCTGAAACAGGTGATGAGACAGTAGAGTATTGGCGAACCTTGACAAGCATGGGCTATTTATTTATGTATTGAGCAAAGAGGATCATTGAGTCTTAAGAAAGTTAAAAAAAAAATAGAGAGTAACAAGTAATTGGTGACTGGCTGATGTCCTCTTGACTATTTAACAGGGCCAGCTAATAAACTAATTAGCCCACCATCTCCTACCCCCCCCCCCTCCAATGTCCAGATTAAAAGTACTGCCCTTGAGTCAATGAACGCTCAGTCAGAGATTACCAAGATGTCGTCTAAAAGTCAAGAATGACTATTCATGTGCCCGAAGTTACACATAATGTATATCTTATACGGTACCTAACATGGACAACTCGAGACAGTATAATTAGTAGATCTGATTACGCAGTTTACCTTTTATGATTTTAGATATTCGACAATCAGTCCGAACGTGAAACAGTAGGAGGCCTATCTATAATTTTAGTATGATCAAAAGTTTCGAAAATGTACAGTGATGGGATAGTTGCACCATATAACTCGCTTAATTAACAAAATAAGATATAGGTCTCAAACTGATTAACGGCTACTTCATTTGTTTTGATGAAATTTCCAAGTATAGTGTTCCCAAAGTGTTGTCAATTCCAAACAATGCAATCGTCACAAGGCCCAACGAAGTAGAGGTGCTCAGATTATACGTTAGATTATACCACTGATGTATAGATCGTGTAGTAATGCAGTACGCAGATAGGAACGCTTAAGGTAATAGACACGGATAATAGCCTATATCTGACTATATCTGACTTTTTAAAGTCCTGTGTCTTTCTTGCGATCATCCAGGTGGAATTTCCATCGCCGTCCTGGAGATGTTTACAGCTACTTTATCCGATTGATCGATAACACCCTCCGGGGTTTTTGCGGAAGATGTGTCTTCCTTCAACACAGGCGGTAAAACGTTCGCCTCGATCGTAAATGTGTCATTAATTAGGCCGTGCATAAAATGTACCGAAATATTTCGTTTGCTTTGTAGACAGAAGCATCGATCAGAGCAATGACCTGTTTTTTTTAACTGAATTTGTAGTTTATTCATTGGTCGATGAAGACGGCTCATTCTGAAACTATGTCAGCGTAGAGTTCGGAATTGTGGAGGTATAGCTAATACAAACGCGTGCAATATTCACCATTAACAATGAGCCTATACGTATTTCTTTAAAATTGCGTTGGAAATAAAACGTCGAAATTAAAACAAACGAATAAACTCGTCATTGTTAAGGTTGGGGTTGATTCTAGGATAAAAAAAGGGTAAACGTTGCTAGACGCGTACCGGTATGCCTTAATTAACTAAGCCAAACAATCAGACACCCAACTGAGCAGATTGTATTTGTTCTGTGGGGAGTTGGCGATAATAGTGAATTCCTCGTCTTCAAAGGAAATATTTGACCTTTCAAAATTCTACAAGTAAAGTGATAAGTAAACTAAAAAGCTTTTTACATCTTATCAAATGAATAATGTTTCCTTTGAATGCAATGAAGTGCAGACAACATAATTGTATTAGGAATATTTAGGTTCGGAGTTAAATAAGAGCACTCATCCCCCCCCCCCCCTTCTGAGATTTAATGGGAGAGTGTGGTTCAAATTGGAATTCATTATGCTGTTTTAATCGTAAGCCGGATTGGAAAACGGAATGTAAAACGGGAAACAAATCAAAAGGACATTCTTTTTCTTGTAGTAGGCTATGCATACTAAGGCCTATGTGAGGCAAGTCAATTAAACCGAAACATTAAGGACTAAAGTTTACAATTTGACAGGCGGCCGCATGATTAACCTCTCTCGGAGATGAACTCCGGTATGAAATTGGATCACGCGGGCATACGATTCATTTTCTGCATGGCGACTTGAAATCTAGGGCAACAGCTCTGATTGCAAAAGTACAAAATAACCCGAAGCACTACCGGTACTATAAATATAAATGGATACGCGGTTCCAGGATACCGCTGACACAATTCTCCGACGGGCGAGGCTAGCCAGTTTACAAGGATATAGGGCATAGGGCAGAATCTGACGTATTTTTTTCTTCACTTTTCTTCAATGATATACGAACATATAATTATTATATGGCGTGATACATATTAGCATATGTGACGCACAACACCATAAACGTTTAAAGCATATTTTGGGATATTACAACTTTACAACGTTAGTCAGTTTTCATGTTGTGTTGTGTTAGCGGAGAAATTACATATTATGGGGGAGCATTCATTTACATTTGAATGTCCACGTTGTTGTTCTTGAGCTCAGCAAGATAAGCACGCTAGGTATATCCGTAATCAAGCTTTTGTTCCTACATGTATTCTTGTGTGCTGTGCTCATACTCTCCTTTCGTGCGCACGCTTAATATATAGTCGTTGTAGTCGTGTTAATTTGAAATGGTTCTTCCACCAAAAACTATGACTCATATGACTAATGATATGCGACGGATATCAAAGCGATGTTCGTAAATAATGTCCTATAATGAATTATATAGATCTCCGATTCATGTTCACACACATTCACAGCCGACTGAGATTCTAAACATTGGCATCGTCGATAATACGCTTGTCTTACGCTTGTCTCGTTACCTAAAGGAGTGTGTCTTGACTTATTAGTTAAAGGAGTAATAGGACCAAAAAAATATCATGCTAGTGTTTTCATTATGAATATGCATTTTCAGTCAGGCAAAACACCATGATAAGGAGTAGCTTATTGCATTCTTTGAAATTGAAGGAAACAAACAAACAATTACTTCACTCTTTGCTTTCATGCCGGAATGTAAAGCTTTGATTTTGAAAGGCCAATCTTATATTTAAAAGCGTTATTTTTCCAACTAGCCTATTTGTTAGTTTCAAGGTAAATTTGAAGGCCAAGATTTCATCTTAAATTAAATTATTTTTTATTCATAGTGGATTATTATTTGGGCTACCTTCATTTGGGCTGTAGGACTTTACGACTTGGGTTTTTCTTAAATTCTGTACGTGACATTTTCTGCCCTTTCGAAATCTAAGTTAGTAGTTCAGCTTCCTGTATATTGATAACAACTATCCTTGAGGCAAAATGTCTCGCTAACATTAAAACGACCACGAAAATATAAGTTCATTCCCTGAATATCTACGTTTTAATTTACATTTGATCGGAGTTAAATTGCTTCGTGATTAATATCACCGATTCGTAAAATTTAAAAGCTAATGTTTGCAAATAATTTTTTGTGGAGACGACATGGATTAAAAGAAATTGTTAGGCGGTTATTCTTAGGTAGAAAATAAAATAATCTCGACATAAATCGTCCGTGAATCTATATAGGTTGGCACAATGGGATTTATTTTGTTTCAATTTTACAGCAGTTTATAATCTTATGTTTATAAACGAAAATTCTTATCCATGCTTATGCTGCCGTATTATGTTAGCAACCAAAGACAACAGATTGATCACGTGGCATTTACGCAACAAATTATTCAAGAAATGTAAAAAGCAATATAGTTTCAGTATTTATATATCGATATGGTTCAAAGCAGATGTGCGTATTTCGTCCGACAATCATGTTGTAGACATCATGTCCAGTTGAAAATGAAGAGAATTGCCAATTAATAATCATAAATAATAATATCAAAGAAGGTGGAACATCCTCAGTGATATTCAGAAAGAAGTATAATAATTGATGTTATCTAATTATTGTTGTGGAAATCTGAATAATTTGACAATGATGGAAATGTACGCGGACCCGTCGACGTTTAGAATTTCAAAATGCAATTTGTTCCTTTAAAGCATAGAATAGTCTAATGGGATTACGGCACTTTGTCTACCCTCTACCATACTTACGTTGTATAGAGCTTTCGGGATGCAAGACATTTGGGACGCACATCATGCGAGCCATCACTCTGTCCGATTAGATTTCTAATACTGGAACATTCATTTACGCATGAACGGATTAACACGTCCCGTCCAAAAACTATGTGTTGTAGATATGGCACTCAACATGCGTTTGCAACCTGTTCGATGACGTAACATATAATATATTATGATGTATCACGGCATTGCGGAACGGACGTCCACGTGTAATACATGCACCAACCCACTTGTCAATTGTTAAGAATAAAATTCAGTTTATTCCGACACGGAGACAAACGTACGAAAACCACAGTGCAGAGCATGTAACCAAAAATACATTACAAACAGTGGCGTATCGAATGGGAAGGGATAATTGGAGTTGGTCATAGTCGGCAAATCTCGTAGAGTCAGTCGGATCAAATTAAGACGGGCCGTCGAAAGACCCGGCTTTTGCCGACTTAAATATGATTATAATATTTCGCAGTCATATTATATAGGCCTATATCATGAAACTGACCAAAAACTAACGAACAAATTTCTGTGCACTTGTTTTCCAGGATGATAAAGTGGTGTAAAATTATAACTACAAACTGGCAGACATGGGGGCGTGCGGTGGGGAGATTGTCGTCATATCGTCTGTCATGCTCATTATTTATTTAGTTTAGCTTATTTATTCTCTCCTAGTGTAGAGTGACACAAAACTCCAATCACTATTGCAAGAATTTGCACGTAAGTGACCTACATATCAGGGATATTGAATGAGAATCGAATCTTACAACGTCACTGCTTACCACGGGTATATCTAGGTTGGGAATGACGTATGTTCTCCAAATGTTATTAATGTTCATTACTCCACATTGCAGTTGGTTTAAAGTTTAAAGATTTGCCTATCAGCTTAGATTTTAGCTTCCTATTAGCGATTATAATTAAGTGAATTCAGCCGAGAAAAATGAGGTAAAAATCAATGAAATATGTAACTGCAATCGATGTAAATTATCACCTGAGGGGAAAATATGCTTCAAATATCTAATTGATGACGTCATTGTATTGAACTGACTGGAGACGATTTGATTAAATCTTTTCGGGATATTTGATAGATTAAGAGTTGTCTTTGTTAAAAACTTTCAAAGCAATCAGTGCTTATGTGATGTGGCTCGAGTCTGATATAGGCCTATTCGGGACCGCATAGAAATTATTTTATATAAAATTATATATTTTCAGTAAATAACTGAGAATTAATTGCATTTCTATTTCTGTCCTTAGGGGAATCCACACTACATGTGTCAAACATTTGCAAAACATATGTATATGCATCTGATGCCTTGGCATATGCTGTCGTTGTTGGTTTAAGTCCGTTTCTTGGGAAACACACACAGCTTAGTATTATATAGGCTGTATTGCTTCAACACACTCTTGTGAGCAATCAGTTCTCTCTTTTGCACATGAGGACAATATGCTGCTGATGATACCGTCGGTTGGTTTGTTTAAAAGTTGATTGTTTTAATATCTAATAGGTTACTTCCATTTATCGGAGAAGATGTCGTTATACGTGCCTCCGGTATATACCGTACCAACATATCACCTTTTCGCCTAACAAAAAACTCCTTATATGATCAGTGTCTTCTTCAATGCCGTTTTTCGTTATAATACTACTCGGGTCAGCATCTCTATAGTGAACATATTAGAATATATTTTTGCTGAGATGTGTGAGTTTAGCAATAGTTGACATCCTTTTAATACCGTCGTATCTCAATATTCAATATGTATACAGGCCTACTCATGTAATGAATTCGCAAGCGCCACATCCCAACGCATATATATATATACATATACGGTGAAGAAGACTGGAATGATACTATTGACCTTAAAAGTCTACACGTTCAATTGCCTTCACGGGTGTTGACTTTCTATTTTTTATGTAGTAAGCACTTCTGAGAAACTGGAACATTAAGACCACACTGTCGATGTATTCAAGGGTGTTTCACGTTTCTATAATTTGAATAATCATAGCCCACTCCTGAGAAACTGGAAGCATAAATTAAGACGCATACACGTTGTAAAACACTACGATGCTAATCTATTCTATATAGCATTTATGCAAGTTGACCCAATCAAGTATGAAGTAAAACAGCTCAATTCAAAGAACTGATAATATTTATTGATGTGTTGTCGTGTAGCTAATGCAACTTGTGCATTTTAGGTTAAACTTCTGTGAGGCTGTGTCAAAATACATAGCCTATCCTAAAAGTACACACGGCACTGCAAAATATATCAACATACAGGCTATATTAGAAATGTAGCAAAACGAAGCATTTAGGTGAATATCCGGCTATTAAACAATCGTGGTGTTTTATTTTAGGAAAAGCCACCAATGAAAGAACCTGAAATCCTATTTCGATGGAACTGTAAAAATCTGGAGATCATTGGGGGCGAGTGTAGTGCATGAAGTTCATCATGGCTCTTTTGGTGATCAAATCTCATTAACCGTACTACAGCACAGATACTACACCACAGATACTACAGCACAGATGCTACACCACAGATACTACACCACAGAGAGATACTACACCACTGATACTACACACCACATATACTACACCACAGATACTAGACATAGGCTATCCTTAGCCAAAATACCGATAAACTATTAAACAATGGTGCACCAGCCACCAGTCGATATTTGAAGTATGTTAATATAATAAAACGTCCCGTACAGGTGTTATACTAATGCAACGCATGTGGTAGTTTGTTATTTGAGAGTTTAGTTTGTTATAAAGTTAAGCTAGTGGCGTTTTTGTCATGCCTTAACACAGTTTAGTGTCAGAAATTTCAGCTACATTTTCGATCAGAAATGCCTCGACTAACGAAGGATATCAATCACTGTTATACTCAATATAAAAAAATCGTCCATCGACAGTAATTCCATTGCTGTTTCAGAAAAGGGACATACGCTGTCTGTTTATCCAATTAAGATATAAATCAGTTTTCCTATAGCATTTGTCACGTAAGCACAGATGCCCAGCTTCGGTTACAATGATCGTTGGACACTTCAAAGAGTTGCCTTATATATCACATATGTACCACCTGTAAACTAAGCGAGAAACCATGATTTTATTTGTAATTTTATTTTCTAGTCGCTACAGCTAATGCCATATTGTGGGTCTCGTGCATCTCAAATTTGACGTCTGTTTCTAGAATGAAAACACCCAGAGTATTCTCTCCCTCCTAAATATGAAATCAACCTCCCGGTTTTGCCCAACTTTTACAGGCTACTTCGAGATGGGGAAAAAGACTGTCAAGAAATTATTGTTGGTGTGACCCAATTTGCAGATATACGATCTCGTCCTCGGGCAGTTCTGTGTGATTGCTTTTCGACTTTGGGAAACTCATGGAACAGAACATATGAAGTGGAAGAAATCAGGTATACTTTCCTTTATTCAAGAAGCTAATCAGCTATCCTAGTTACACGAACCGACTACTGTACTTCGCAAGAGAGAATAGTTAGTCGCTGAAACCGTTTAAATTGCAAATGGTGGTACGTACTTTTTATTCTTCCTCGTCCGTGCCGAAAGCGATCTCCTGCTTTAACGTGCTATTTAAAAGAACGGTGTTAAGCATATATGCCTCTGTGTTATAACACTCCAACACATGTTAAATTCGAGTCGCATTTGGAAGCCACTTGTGTTAAAACAGAAATATGGGGAGCTATAGTAGGGGATGTGTTGAACATGACAACTCATGCTAAGAAACCTCAAATGTACAGAGTGGTTTAATGTTCATCTTTCTGCTCTGGAATGAGGAGTTTACGGAAAAATAGAGAAAGGAGAAGTATGGAGAAATATGGAGAAGTCTGGAGAAATATGGGGAAACCCGGAGATCGCTGACGATATTGCTGCATACTAAATCGGTCGGGTGGGTTGTTTTTCTAGCGTTCTCGGTGTGTTTACACAGAATCAATGGTTCAGTCGTTTGAGGAAAGAGCAAGCAATCAAACTTTTAACACAAGGTGGCATCCGTAAGCACAAATTTTTAACAT
>JAODAG010316585.1:350-12038 GCA_027574785.1 Orphnurgus asper | reverse complement strand
CATGAAGGGCCCTAGCTGGCAGCTACTCCATAACACATGAAGGTCCCTAGCTTACAGCCTTCCATACCCCATGAAGGGCCCTAGCTGACAGCTACTCCATAACACATGAAGGGCCCTAGATGGCAGCTACTCCATAACACATGAAGGTCCCTAGCTTACAGCCTTCCATACCCCATGAAGGGCCCTAGCTGACAGCTATTTCATACCCCATGAAGGGCCCTAGCTAACAGATATGCCATACCCCATGAAGGGCCCTAGCTGACAGATATGCCATACCCCATGAAGGGCCCTAGCTGACAGATATGTCATACCCCATGAAGGGCCCTAGCTGACAGATATGCCATACCCCATGAAGGGCCCTAGCTAACAGATATGTCATACCCCATGAAGGGCCCTAGCTAACAGATATGCCATACCCCATGAAGGGCCCTAGCTGACAGACATGCCATACCCCATGAAGGGCCCTAGCTGACAGACATGCCATACCCCATGTCTATAACATTATACTCAAATTCATTAAACTAAAAGGACAATACTGATTCTTCCTTGGGTGGCTTTACTTAAAAAGCAGGGTCAATACTGAGCTTTTCAAATCTTTCAATTTGGTCTTAATATCAAAATACATATGGTTTACTTTTATATTCCTGCAAGCCATAACTGCCAAAGTTTAAGTTAATTCAATTGAATTTACATAGTTGTTACATTTTGATTAAACAATGATTAATTTTGGTACTCAATCCATTTCATAACTTGGAATCCGTTTCTCAATCGAGGTCTTAATATCAAAATAAATACGGTTTACATTTATATAACTGTAAGCAATTACTGCCAAAGTATGTGAACTTAAATTTTAAATTTAATTCAACTGAATTTACATAGCCATTTCGAAAATTCAAAATGGTTTCATTTTGGTTGTAAAATTTGGATGAATGGTTAGGAAAAAATGGATAGGAATAGGAATATCTTTCATTTTATGAAATATGTCCGTTAAGAGTGGTCCAATCTTCCAGACAATTTTTGTTTTAAACATTCTGCCAGATTCTTCACTGGATTCTCTTCATGAACACATTGCAGCGGGGAGGGACCCATTTGGGAGGACCCGTTTTGGAGGGTTACAAGAAACTCCGTTAAAGAGTCCTTCTCATTAAATGTTTACATTGCAAGTGATTGGCCAAGTATAAAATTAACATATATGAATAAACATATCCAAAGTGATGTTGCAAGTGTGAATCAGTGTATGGGTTTTAACCCCAATTAAACCATCCCTGATCAAACCAACAGATTGACATCATCCTCCTCCTCAGCATTTGCCATGATTACTGGTAACCTGTGGAATCAGTATTTGTTATTGGTAACTGACCAATGAGAAGAAGGTGCCCACTTTGTAACCAGTGCATATCCCCCCCCCCCCTGTGTAATTTAAAACAAAGCATCACTCATTATGCTTGAAGGCAGGGGGGAGGGTTTCGTGTCGGATGCGGATACTCGTTACTTACTTGGCAACATAGGCAACACTCGGGACTCCAAACCATGCAATGTTACGCACAATTTTATTATATTACGAACAAATTTTCTGTAACAATGATACTGCTGGCAATTTTGACATTATCAATTTGATCTACGGGATGTAATCAAGTACTTATTATTTGCCAACGTAATTACTCGGAATTAAACCTCAGTACATAGACGGTATCCTAGCTTCACGGTCTGACCGTCTTTGTCCCCTGCGTACTCCTTGTGGAATGTTTATTCACCCGCCACGATCGTTAAGGAGCTGGTATTAATGATTAAGGTTTAATTTCACATGCGGATTTAAATTTAATATATATATATATGTATATCACTTCAGCCAGGAAACAATCTCTCTGCCACACAGTCTGGCCATACGTAGGCCGACGTTCCCCTCCCGCCCCCCAGGCTGGTTCTGGCCGGCACGTTAATGCACCATCCTCCTCAAACTGCCAACAGGCCCCCCCAGCCCTCGGTGGGCGTCTGGCCCAGCTCCCAGTAAATGCAGCCCCAGCCGTAGATCTGTCGAGAGCCGCTCTTTTAAGGTTGCAGCAGATCTATCAAGCTTACGTCCTCCCTCATCCCTCCTTTACTTCCTCCTTGCTGCTGTTGTTGCTGTTGCTGTTGCTGCTGCTGCTGCTGCTGTTGTTGCCTCGGTAAGGACTTACCCATTCCCTGCATGGTGGATGTGTTCAGGCCCTGCTGTAGTAGGGCCCTCTGACCCATACTGCCACCGCCTTGGACCATGATCCCCCCCTGGGAGGACATGCTTCCTCCTTGCTGCTGCATGACCTGGCCCATGGTCCTTTGTGGCATCCGCTGCTGTCCCATAGCCGCCACCTGCTGCATCTGCTGCTGCTGCTGTTGTTGCTGCTGTTGTTGTTGTTGCTGCATCAGCAGGTTCTGCTGCTGCTGTTGATGCTGCTGCTGCTGTTGTTGTGGGCCTAGCTGCTGCGCTGGATTCCACTGCTGCATCTGCCCGCCCTGCGACTGGGCTTGCTGAGAGGAGGAAATAAATGTCAGATGTGTAAAGAAACGAGGCTGCTGCGAGGGGGAAACCACCCGGGGGAAAAACACTGGTGCTTACTGCAGAAGAGCAAAGTTAGTAATTAGACAATTAACTGCTAGTCAATACTGTTCCATCCCCTCACTACGTAACACACTCGTTGATATCGATACAAACACCACAAACAACGAGGGCACATGGACTCATCGTGGGGCATTTACCCGGTCTAACTACGACGTTGGTCCAACGTCGTCGTTTGCGAGATCTGGCGGTTTACGAGCAGCACGCACACCCGTGCATCGCGGACACGTAGTCCTTCGGCATTGTAACCACACAAACTAACAAAAATACACTGTAAGAGACAACACCCCCCCTCCCGGAATGCTCACCTGCGTCTGGCTGAGGAGGAGGTTTTTCAGCTGTGCATTGTTACTGGGTAGTTGTGTCGTTTGGGTGGTCGGTACCCCCTGCTGTCCGAGAGGCCTGATGCTCACTTGCTGTATCTGTTGCGGCTGCTGCTGTTGCGGCTGTTGCTGTTGCGGCTGTTGCTGTTGCGGCTGTTGCTGTTGCGGCTGCTGCTGTTGCGGCTGCTGCGGCTGCTGCATCAGCTGTTGGTTGGACTGCTGCTGCTGCTGCTGCTGCTGTTGTTGTTGCTGCTGTTGCTGCTGTTGTTGTTGCTGCTGCTGTTGCAGCTGCAGCTTGGCCTGTGACAGCGAGCGTCCTTCCAGCTGAAGCTTCTTCAAAATATCTTGAAAAGATTTCTGCGAAAAGAGAAGTGGAGAGAGAGAGAGAGCGTTTTTATTTATAAAGGAACCGCGTCGCGCTAGTGGAGGCTGCGCCAGTTGCCGCTTCTTGTCCTGTGAACCGCATTCCTCTGCACAAGCTCTTCTACTGCAAGGACCAAACGAAGCTTGTCTTTGAAGGAAACTGTCGTTGTTTAAACCTGCAACGGTTGTGAGAGTGGGACCCTAGTGGTACGATTGAGTCCAAAGGTTTGCCAGTTCGATTACCAGGCATGACTCGTTAAAGCACAGCTGCTTTGCAGTGGTGATGGGTTGGGTCTATCGCGATGTTTAATTCGATTTGGTTTATATTCAGTTCAACATTCGTCGGGTGGATTTCATTGGTGTGCAAGAGAAAAATTCACTCAGAATGGCTGATAAACAGGCTTTTCTCACTCCCCTCGATCTTTGAGAAAGTGGCCAAAGATCGAGGTACACTCACGGAGTGGACAACGAATTGCGGCCCCGGGGACCATTGGTCAGATGGATGGTTACAAAGCCTGCATCGTTAATCTTCTGGGCACCATCTCGTCATCTTCCGGGTGAAGTTACCTCATTTAGAGTCTGGGCTTTGAGGAGTTGCCTCTTACCTGCATGACTTGGCCACCGGCCGACGCCACTGCCTGTGGTATGGGGGCTCTCTGACCGATGACCTGGGCCATGTTCCCTGTCCTCTGAACTATACTATGAGGCTGCATCTGGGGTCTGCTTGCCCCCGCCATGGCCTGATGTTGTTGCTGTTGCTGTACGTGCTTCTGTTGCTGTTCTTGTTGGTGTTTCTGTGGGGGTAAAAGAGATATATATATATGTATAAAAGCGAAGGCCACAAGAAACAAGTAATCGTATTCCGAGAGGCCTTTTAACAGCATCCTCAACGCCTGAAAGGATTGCCGTCAAAATGCAACCCGTCTATTACCAGACGGGTCCTGCAACCGGGAGGGGTGCGCCAAGATGGTCGAATGGGTGTCGTAGTTTAGCGCACCCATGACACAATCCCAGTCACTTCATCCAGACACCCACCCAAAAGATTCATTCGACGTGCTCCTCGGGGTGGAGTAAAATCTGCGTCGCCTTCGTGGGGACCATCTGACGAAACACAGAATTTCACGCAGAATTCCAACAAAGTTCTACGAATGGTTCCAACTCAAACACACTCATTGACCGCTTCACCGAGTACTGAAAGCCAAATCGCTTGCGACGATTATTACCATTTTTTTTGGAGGGGGGGGGATGCCCATTTTGGTTACAGAAATAGTTGGTATTTCCTCTCACCTTTATGAGCTCCCGGAAGCTGTTGATGAAGCCAGCTTGGTCCTTCGGAATACGACCTTTGAACTGATCGCTGCTCTTAATGTACCAGAGCAGGAGCACCCGCGTGTCCGACTGGACCTCGCTGGAGAGATGGATGCAGCCGGCCTGGAGGAATATAATTATCGCAGATTCATTGCAGGGTCCGTGGGAATGGGTTGGGGTGGAAGGCAGTAACGTTCGTCGGGGAGTGAGGCGCCGTAGTGGGGGTGGGGGATCATCACAAAAGCAGAGCTACGGTGCTCCCACCAGCATCCCACGGCGAGGATAATCCAATCGGGGGATGGCACGCAGCTGAGCAGTCACGGATAAACTGCTGTTTTTTTTTTATTCGGACGCCACGAGGGGGGGGGGTGCTTAAAAGGAGGGGTTTGGAGAAATCTTTAGGTCACCCACACGCAAGATGGCATTTAACTCATCAGAGAGCTTAACGACCAGGGTAAGCAGCACAGTGGCGAGCTTCACGTGAACGGGTCAGGGATGTGCTTGCTACTGCTAACGCCAAGTCGCGTGAACGAAAAGGTTACAGCGAGAAGCCGGTTAAAAGAAATATATAAATATTTTGAAACTGGCAATCGAGAGGGATATGGCCAAGGGGATGCAGCTCCCCCTGCCATTCTAAGGCCTATAGGGGTTAATAGCATCGCAAGGACGCACGTATAACCTGCCGTCTCGGGATGTGCATCAGTTCCAATAAAGCCCTAACGTTTGGCGATGCAATGTCACTTTCATTCTTAAACACAATTAACACAATTTTACAAAATTAAACACTTAAAAAGGTATACATAGTAAATATATAGCAATTGACAATGTTTCTATATTCTCAGTGGAATGTCATTTTGCATAGATAAACCAATGAAAGGCCATTCTACACCTGTAACACCCACGAACACATCACATCCATCCAAACTCGAACAAGCCACCTAACCCAGCAAAAACCCCCAACGGAGCAGAACCCGACCCACCCCCTAACCCAGCTCTGCTCAAAGGTTGCTGGTTCGATCACCAGGCATATGGGTCGCTCATCACAGCTGATCTGCGGTGTTGATGAGTACCGTCTTCCATCACGGTGTTTAGTGATTCGGTTCAACCGTGGTTAGGAATTGGGTTTCGCTGGTGTTGCAATGACCCCTCGCTCAGAACAGCTGCAGTGCAGTGGTGATGAACAAGTTCCTCTCGCTTCCCTCGGTCTTCGGTGGTCGAAGATCTAGGTACACGCCACGTCCGTCGGATGGGGACGTTTAAATGGCGGACCCCGGGAGCAGGATGGGGGGTGGTTTGGGTACATGCCTGCCTCGTGACTTCTCGACATCGGTCGAAAAGAGAAGGGCTTGTTAAAGCCGGTGTTCATCCACGATCACAACACGGACGGGAGTTTCTTTACGAGCCTATGAGGCTTCCTAACCCTTAATATACTAAACCAAACAAAAACTAACGTAATTCTAACCAGGTTCAAATAATGGGAGCAATGCTACCCGTGCTACAACGGCTGCTACTCACAAAATGGATCTGCAGAACCTTCTGGAGAAACCGTCGAGCTTCGGCGTTTGCACCTTGGTCGGGAATGTCAAAGTTGACGATGTGAGAATTCTTCACTAGCGGGTTCATCGTTTGCTGAGTCGAGGAGTAAAAAGTCGAAGGGAATATACTTTCGTGGTTGTAGCTACAAAATTAACGTTCGTAACTAAGGAAGAGAACAGACTGGAAATGTTCGTATTTATACCCGCTGTCGTAAGCATCTTGAATGTGCAAAGAAAAAATGGCCAGTGGGCTTTGCATGACAATGCCTTCTGAGGTTTGCAGATCTGTAAACTGGCTAGCAGAGGAAAGAGTCTGTAATTGAGGATTTGCTATTGTTGTACTGGTCTGAATTAGTGAAAGTGAGGCAGATGTAACTCACGACCCACCAGGGAATAGAGTCATTCATTACGTGATAGGCAGAGCTTGCTCAGTCCTCGAAACAAAGCAAAGAACACATGTATGTCCTGCGTTAAATGGCTTAGGATGGGATGGACAGGTTCCACGCCCGACTCGTTAACTTTTGAAAGAGACGTCGTTCCTGTCTGAGCCTCGTATGAGGCTTGAACTAAACTAAAATCTATTACTGCATTCATCCTACACTGGCCTCGCCGATTCACAACACAAAGAGACCGTAAAATGTCGGACCACTCTGTACACTCTAGCGTGGAGGGCATCAGATTTTGAAAGCTCAGGCATACTTCGTCTTCCTGATACGGAGATTCCTACGGACTCTACCCGGTGTAGCTGATGTGATGAGAAGCCTAAGTTAAAAAGCCTAACTGTATATCCTACCACGAGGCTTCCATTAACCCCTTACCAAAAACTTGACGGGAATGACCTGCATGGTGAGTTTCTTTGGCCAGCTGTCACAGTTAATGTTTGTCTCTGTGTCTGCCGAGACCTGGCAATTGATGCAGTGGGTTATTCTTTGGTCCGTTGCCATGGTGCCAGTCTTAGGTCTCTGAAACGAACCGGGAATTAAACAAAAATTAAATTTGGTTGAACCAAATTTGGTTGAACAACAGGGGGAGCTACGTTGAAGCAGTCAATGCTCTCTCGCGTCACCCAGTAAGAGGTTAAACATCGTTGCAATTAATAGGCTAAAAGCTAATCCTAAATAAATATAGTCCATCATCCAATAAATTTTTAGCTATTATTTCTGTCAGGAAACCAATCAACCGATACGCACCATTACTCACAAAAATGTTCACCGAGTATACAACAACACGTAACACGTTTGTAACACTTTTCTGGGAGTCCTAAGTTTTCACAAATTTCCTACATTTAACACTACGTTAAGAATACTGTGAAAAAAGTTACATGGGAGCTAGGACTAGGTTGTTTATTTTACTTTTACAAACATCAAGTAGCCCAACTGACTCGGCATTACGGAAATTACAAGAAAACATAGTATAAGCCTAATGGCTAGGCTAGGCTATACTTAATTTACAAATGGATGATATTGCACTCAAATTCATGTGTGTCTTTGGTGAACTGAATTAGGCTAATACAATTACTTACAAGTTACGCTAATAACATTAGGCCTAGCCAACGCCTGATTACAAAAACGAAATTGGCAGCTGTAATTTACCTCGTTCAATAATCCAACGAGGATATCATACAAAACTTTTCTTACTATCTATTCTTAGCTTCAAAATCACTGGTAGGCCTAGATGTAGCAAATTGTAGGTCCGAGGATAAGCGTTGTGTAAATAAAGGATGTTTCGAGGTTGATTCTATGAACACTGGATAAAAGTGAATGTCTGTGACGTGGAATAAATTAAGACATATTGAGAATGATGCGCACGACTAGGTACAACAACAAAAAACGTTGTTTGTGACATATTCTTTCTTAGTGGGAGTAATTTAAAAGGCACTGGTAGGCCTAGACATATTGGGTCAAACCAGTTTTATTTATGGGAGTTTAAAACAAGTTTAAATCAAAGTAACTCATTCACCCTTTACGCACATGTTATATCAAACGTGATGATATCCAGTCTTACTTATTGGACAATAAAACCCAGAAAGCTTAAACGATGAATTCATTGGAAGAAGGGCCTTAAATAACAAAGTGTCATATCTGAACAAACAAAAGAACTTAAAATTAAGAATGAATACTTTATAAGACACCTCAATATGGCACTGAAAATGCCCTATACAGAAATTGAAGTCACTACCCAAATGGTTATGGAAAAATGTTCACATTAACCCCCCGCCCATTCATTAATATGCATGAGATCTGCACACATCATAGTCTCTAAAAATACAATGTCCGACTGACCTCATGCCACTCCAGAATTCCAGTCCAGAGAACCTTTCCTGGTTTTGTCACTCCAGTCCGATTACCAGGCTGTGGGCAATGAGATGATAATTATCAGTGATTTTTAATAATGAGATGTGCTCAATTATTACTTGAGTTGGAGTCCAAGCCATTCACTTCAAGTTTGAATCACTACATATACTCAGAGTTGGAGTCACTCACATTGAGTTGGAGTCACTCATATCGAATGCAAGTCATTCACTTCAAGTTTGAGTCACTACATATACTCAGAGTTGGAGTCACTCACACTGAGTTGGAGTCACTCATATCGAATCCAAGTCATTCACTTCAAGTTTGAGACTACATATACTTTGAGTTTGTGTCACTCACATTGAGTTTGAGTCACTCACATTGAGTTGGAGTCACTCACATCGAATCCAAGTCATTCACTCAAGTTTGAGACTACATATACTTTGAGTTTGAGTCACTCACATTGAGTTTGAGTCACTCACATTGAGTTTGAGTCACTCACATTGAGTTGGAGTCACTCACATCGAATCCAAGTCATTCACTTCAAGTTTTTGAGTCACTACATATACTTTGAGTACAAGTCACTCTTTTCAATTAATTAAAACCTCAAATGTTTTTTTTCTGGTAAACTGACAAACAGCACAGAAAAGACTTTCTGGAGATAATTTTACACCCTGGAAAACAATTGAACGACGTCGCATGTATGTACATGGGTGATGGATGCGCGGCTTTATGTTCGCTTACGTGCACTGCTGCTAGGGCTCCGGCGTTGTTGACGTTACCCTGCTGGTCGTGCTGGTATACCATGCCACTCACAGACGGCATGTTGGCCTGCTGCTGCTGCTGTATCGACAGCTGATCTTGCTGCAAGATTGGCTGCTGCTGCTGTAAACCTGGCTGTTGAAGGTTAGCTTGTTGTTGTTGGATGCCAGGCTGCTGCTGTTGTTGTAAGCTCGCCTGCTCTTGTTGTGTACCCGGCTGCTGCTGCTGCTGTTGCATGTTAGGCTGCTGTAAATGAGCGTTGAGTATTTGGTTGCTCAACTGTTGCTGATGAAGCCCTGGTACACCCTGATTTGCAATCCTTGGATTGGCTGTCAAATAAAATTAAAACATAAGGATAAAAGTTCCGCAATTTTTTTTTTTGGGGGGGGAGGGTTTGAAAAATTTGAATTGTACCTGTACGAGACATCCTTCAGAACACACCTTCATTTCTTAAGCTGACATAGGCTGACATTCATCATATGGCTGTTGTGTTAGGATATGACCAAATAAACTTGAAATGAGAGCGAGAGATGAACTGAACATTCCTTCAAAGAGGAACATTTGACACCTCTGGAGTCTAAGCCAGGTCTAAGCCAGGTCTAAACCAAGTCTAAGCCAGGTCGAAACCAAGTCTATAAACCAGGTCTTCACAATCAAGTAATTGAAAGTTTGTTGTATCCATCATCATCAGCAGTCTCTAATCGTAATTAAGACATGTTGGACCCCACTTGTGGGCAGTATTGCTGAACACAGCACAATTGCACAGTAGACATAGTTGACAAAGTGACTAGCAAAATAATGAAATGAAGCATATGATTAACAAATAAGTTTAGAAATAGATGCAGCATTTTCAATAAGGTAAATGGGTATAAACATCATTTAAGATCATGAGTATAGGATAGTATCTACATTGTACATACACTATATTTGAGGTATATGCTTTATAAGACCAGTTCAAAAATAGGATACATATACAAGTCGGTAAAAGCTATGGGATAGGCTACAGTATCTACATACACCTGTACTATATTTTAGGGGTATATAGGTCATGACCAAAAATAGGATTACATATTTGAGGTACATGCTTCATTTAAGACCACCTCAAGCATAGGATACATACATGAGAATGTATAAGTTAGGGGAAATGCTAGTATGTACATACACATGTACTACATTTCAGGGATATATAGGTCAAGTATAAGACCACCTCAAATATATTTTATTATACACATGAGTGTACAAGTTATCATGGGAGAAGCTAAAGTACTACATTTCATGGGTGTATAGGTCATGTATAAGACCATCTCAAATATTATAGGATTACATATTTGAGGTATAAATGTTTCATTTAAGACCACCTCCAATATAGAATTGTATAGGTTAGAGGATAGGCTACATACACATGTTCAATATTTCAAGGGTGTATAGGTCAGGTATAAGACAACCTCAAATATATAGGATTACATATTTGAGGTATATGCTCCATTTAAGACCACCTCAAATATAGGATACACACATGAGTGTGTATAAGTTAGGGGATAGGCTGATATCTACATACACATGTACTATATGTCGGTATGTACTTTATGCAAGACCACCTCAAATATATGATACATATAATGAGTATGTATAAGTTAGGAGATATATTACGCTGTTATCTACATACACATGTACATACACTATATTTGAGGTAGTCTTACATGAAGTACATACCGGTAAATGTCGGAGCACTGAAGTAAGAAAGATCTGAATAGGGCTTGACTTGAATTCAATTGTGAGTATATTGAAGTGTTTATCTCTGGGACCGTGTGCTCAGACAGTATCAATTTTGCAGACAAGAAGTTGACACCCTAAGATTTACGATACTACCGTAATTTCAATTTTTTCTTCCAAGAGTGCATGTGCACGTGTGGCTACACAGTGAAATAAGCATGAATCTGCTCCACTGAACAGTCACATTATTTCACTTAGTCAATCAATCAATCCATCAAGCAAACTTACATGCTATTCTGCTGGCTTTCATAACAACGTCTCTGGCAGCTGCCACTGCTGCAACAGGAATATGACCGGAGGAAGAACCCGAACTGCCTGCGATCGTTACCGCCGTCTGCCGATCAAACGGGACAAGCCAAAAACTTTGGATGTGCCATCTAATACTTTAGAGCATGGCGACACATGCAACCATGGTTTCAATCTTTGCCACAAATATGACTATTATTAGAGTAAATATGTCCATAGTAACTATTAATGCATCTCTCTCAATAAAGGCGAATCCCGCAGAAAAGGTTACGTCTTGGTCGAGTCAAATTCCAAGACAGTGATGATGCAGGGTGTGCGTAAAGGAACTAATACAACAGACTCTTGACGACAGTGTGTCAGTGTGTCATTAAGTCATAGACTCAATGTACAACATACAGTACAGTGTGTCATTATGTGTGTCATTAAGTCATAGACTCAATGTACAACATACAGTACAGTGTGTCATTATGTGTGTCATTAAGTCATAGACT
>JAODAG010316574.1:0-12038 GCA_027574785.1 Orphnurgus asper | reverse complement strand
ACACATTCTATATAAATTATATATATATATATATATATATATATATATCTCTATAGGCCTATATATATATAATTGTAATATATAATATGTAATTTTTAACAGATTTTACTACTAGGCCAGCTAACATCTTGCACATAGTGTACATAAACAGGGCTTTTCATATGGGAATTAAACCTGACGGTTGAATTGTTGAAGTAGTAAGGAGCATATAGGCTATTACCTCCAGAAAAATATAATTCAAGCAGTAACATTTTGACAACATTTTGACTCTATTGAGTTTCCAACCCAAATCTATTTATACCAAGACTCCAAGGAGTTTCCAACCCAAATCTATTTATAAAGACATACAACTACTTTGCCATTTTCAAGGATTTCAGCAACATATAATATACCGTTAAGTTTGAGCAGATTTGTAACATGATACATATGACAGTAGCATCTTAGACTGGTAGGACAGACGTCTTAGAGTAGCTAGACAGAGACATCTTAGAGGTAGGACAGAGATGTCTTAGAGGTAGGACAGAGACATCATAGCGGTAGGACAGAGATGTCTTAGAGGTAGCTAGGACAGAGACATTAGGTAAACATTTACTGATTCAGGATTGCTACATTAGTATATATATGTAAGCAATTAGCAGATGGGTAAGTGGGCCGCTGTAAAATTCACGATGCATCAATGCTACAGATCAGATGCCTCAGAGTGATATGCACAAGTCAAATTTCATTTATTGAGTATCATCATTTTGACACGGCTAAACAGAAAACCCCATACCCAATCACATCGTGTAGAGTTTACATAACCAGCAAGAGTAAATAATACAGGCCCCCTTCAACTATCTACAGTAGTTGACAAAAAGGAGGCATATTATTATAGGCCTAATGCAGTCTTTGATAAGGGAAACATTTCACCATGTTGTATTGTATTATTGTTTGTACTGTACATACTACATCTTCAACCTTTTTTAAAGTGACAGGACTATACACAGTATCCCATTGGTAGGGGAAATGATGCTACCAGAGGTGAGATGAAAGATAAAGCTTATTATAATCCATCCAACTGATATGCATGGTTTGTGAAGTTGGGATGAGAGAAAAAAAAGATGGTGGGTATATATATATGCATGGTGAATGCAGTGAGTCTTCCGAATCCGTGACAACTTCCTGAATAAATGCAGCGACCAAAACCACCACCTACACGACTTTATCCACCGTCAACTCCAGCAGTCCAATCGATTCACCGAGGGCGCACCACTTACAGGTCTGGACACAGAACTCTGGTTTGATTTGTTCTGTTAGCTTCCATAAAACATGCGTTACACCTTCATAAGACATGCAGTATGCATCCATACACCTACAGTACTACAAGCCAGCCATCTCTGAACCGGCGGCCATGACAAGACTTGTATCCTCCGAGAAACAGAACCATCGACACACTAAACCAACACCGCCTCATCATCCAGTAACAGACCGTAGCAGACACGACTCCAGTGACTCCCAACAGCAGCTTCACAGTCAGCTCCCTCTCAACCACCCTCCACTTCCAACTTCTAGACGTTCCAGGCTCTCAAATTTACATATTCTCATACCTCATCTCCTCCTCATGCAGCAACCTCACACCTTCTGGAGCATCTGGTCATGTGGCGTAACATATGGCCAGCTAAAGCACATACCCCTCAGGGTGGAAGCATAATAACATGAGTGGATTAGTAGTCTGAAAGAGTCCCAGAGTATATATTGATTACTTTACTCCATTGAAGGTTGTAGCCATTTAACCTTGCTAACCTTAACTTATGTAGCTAGGAATCTCATTGAAAAAGCAAAACTACATCCTGCAAAGAAGCAAGGATACCTCAAATCATCTAATTCATGATGAGAATAACATCCATCATTAAAAGAAAGGAAGAGATTATCACCTTCAAAAAGGCTAACCAGTTTATGCCACCCGGCCCGCACCGCTATAGTGACTCTATGGGACACAATGGCCAAACCTATCATCTCATTTATATATAATAGCATACACTGACTGAAACTAAATAATCTTTGATTGATGCAAAATCAATTTTACTGATATGAATAGGGGGGGGGGGAAACCAAAGACAGAGACCATTAATTTAGATTAAGATGGTGCCAGTATATATGCCCACTCTGCAGCAGTACTCCAGGCAAGGTCAGACATTCATTGCTTGTGGCCTAAATTCTACAAACATATAGGTTCATGAGCTGTGTGTGTGCATTCTACACTATAATAGGTTACCAATCAGTTGTACTTGTAGTACTACAATCAGCAGCAGTGTAGAACACAGCCACATAATCACCAATGCAGTGTGTGTACTAGACAGTTGAAAATTCATAACAGCATTCAAAGACAGTGTAACCCCCTTAATTAATGATTCCTTTCAAACAATATATTTACGAAGTCACAGGATCACCATACCACACAGGATCCCTATTCAGCAAACTCCAAGGCACACAGATAGATAATTATGTTTCAGAAGCGAAGAATGAAGTATCACAAAAATGCAACGTTTTGCAGATACAGAATAGTTTAAAAACTTTACTTTGAAATCAATGAGCAGCTGGTATTAGACTTAGACTGGCATTCAGCATCACCAGATCTAATTCAAGTATGTTTATCAGAAGAGTTTTGCCAACCTTGAGATTCTAAGGTACCACACACCATAAGACAATTACTTCAAGCTTGAATCTCATGGTAAAACACCAAAATCCAACGGTCAAAACCAGAATAGACCAGTTAAAAACGCAGTGTAGTATGGTTGTCAAAAGCTCTTCGAAAAAGTACTGTACTGTCTCCCATTAGCGGTCGCCTGAAAAGATACAGTTATCTTTTTCCTTCAGCAAAATTACCCAGGATGTGTGCGATAATTTCAGTCATTGCTAACGAGGATGCAAGTACGCTTGAAGGAAGTACCGGTACGTTATGCTTGAAGGAAGTCGGTACGCTTGAAGGAAGTTCGATACGTTTAACCTAAACAGGTGTACGCATTATAGACTGATCAGAAAAAACGACAGTTTAGCGCATTAATCACCACTGATACAAATTATGTAAATATATTACTATAGTCCGCTGGACTGGGTTACCCCAAAGTTCTGCCAGAAAGTTGAAAAGAGGGGGGGGGATTTAAAACAACAAAATTAAAATGGAAAACAATGACTTTAAATCATAAAGATGAATGAAATACTATTTCAAAAAATGTTATACTAAAGTATAACTTTTTATTTCGGAACTATATTGATTGATCCCAATGCATCTCTGTGACCTTACATTCCCCAGGCAGAAACCATGGTACCTTGTCTAGTTTGGTCTCACACAAACACCTTCAGTCTTAATTATTACTGCATTCTCCTTAATTAATACAGTATCTAGGAAGAGTAATAGCATTCTATGTAACAATGAATTTATAGCACAATTAACTCTCAGACAAGAAGTCTAACGGATTGAAATTAACATCACCCGGACATTCTGTAGTACTGTTACTGGTACTGGAGTATATGTACTAAACAACTGGACCAAATCAATAACAGCCTCAATACTTTTAACACTGATATTAATTGATTCTCTCTCTTTAAATGGTGTACTGTACAATAGTACCATAACGAACTAAAACATGGCGTACAGTGGTAAAACAATATTGCAAGTTATACCAGCACTAAACAGTTTGTTTGTTTGATACTCATAGTGCATCAAACAGCATCATCCTCCATTTATATTACGTACAGACCTATACTGTATGTTTACCCTTAAACTATCAAGTGATACCATTTTCCTACTGTACCATAGTCATATCATATATATGTGTACAAACATTCTGCTTTTTTTTGGATAAGGTACTTGGCTTGTCACTATAACGTCTGATGGGGATTTACCGGCTCTTGAATTTAAGCAAATCCACCTTCTTGCATGCAATTAACGTTATTATTACAGTGAACTAAATTAAAAAAGAAAATAGTTCTGGCTGTTAACACAACTGTGACGGTTCACATATATTAAAAAGATTACCATTCATCGCAGCAACCCCCACCATACAAAATATTACTCTCCCCCATCGTCTTACGAAACCACCCATCTCCATCCTCAGTTAACGTGATACCTAGCTAGCTGCAACAAGCCTTACATAATTTAGGGCTAGTATATGATACAACACAATAAAAGAACAGACGACTATAACAATATTTTCCCATTTTTCTTACAATAGCAGCCAGCGTTGATTTTTTTAATTTTTTTATCAGACTTTAACGTAGTTCTTTGAATGTACTGTACAGTATGGTGCTATTAATTATTGTACAAAAAAATTTACGATACCGTAGTAAGTTTGAAGGTTTTCACTCGGTATACAGAAATGGATTAGACAGCTGGACGGGTGAGTGGTAACTGTTATTTTTGTGCGACACGAAGGCCACAGTATAGCGCGGTATATAAGGAGAACGAAATCATGTGACACCCGATAAAATGAATCATTTGCCCAACCTGTGACTTCTGAGTTTAACTTCAGAGCAGCCGTACACATTATGCTGTCGAGAACAACGATCAGAGGTGTCTTGACTTCCTCACATGGACCGCGACACAGCGCTGCTTACCCCAAAATTTCGAGTTCTCAGATGAACAGATATATATGACAGACACATATGCGGCCATTGGATTTGGTCATTCCGACGCGGTCGTACACTATGGCCACCTGGGCTATGATATGTGTTCGTGAGCTGGTCCTTTAAGGGTTATTATAAATTATTAATTAGGGAACCCCAACATGTAAAATGTACAAATTTAGTACTGTACTAACAAAGTTGGAAAATTTCAAGTAATAAAATACCATGCATCCTATTATCAGCATATATATACCAGGGAGCTGCCACTCCCTGTATATACTATACAAGCAAGATAGATACAATCAAGGGCTCTTCTGAAACTTAGTATTAATGAGGCCCTCAATGGTACAATTGTTGTTGTTCATCCTGGTTTGATAGTCTGGAGGTTACAGTACCACTATTATATCCAAAGAGGTTCACTTGGCCTTCAAAAAGCATTGTCATCCATTTATACCACATTAAACACACATGGATCTTTTTCATTTTTTTTACAATTAACAGACTACAGTATGACGTGTAGGCTACATGGTATTGTCCTCCAGCCGCAGTGAGATACCCAAGACATTCAGTACATGTGTGGGTGGTTGTCGCGATAGTAACTAAACATGACGATCTTATAAGAGCCAGAACATCCTTTTTAAAGGTGACATTCATATCATCGATAGGACTGTACATGTTCTACTTGCTGGTAGAGATATAATCCTTCAGGTAGATGACGTACTTTACCAGAGTAATTTCGAACTTTGGCCAAACAATAACGAAATCAGTCGTACTAGGAACTTTAGATTATCAAATGAATAATTGATTTATTCCTCCAATATGTTTTCACTGGGTTTTCTCACAGGAATGAAATTTCTTTTCCTGTAAAGACTTCCTCCAGAGTATACGCCCACTAAAGTGTATATAAGTAACCCTAAATGAAGGGGATTATAGCCTGACTGGTCATTGTATAGCAGCTGGTGATATCAGAGATGGCTTTCAATAAACAAACATCACAACAAAGGAAGCTGACTAAATTGATACAATGGCACCAGCTAAGCAGATCTGGACGACGCCCAAGTTTTGTACATTTACAGGGTATTCTCATTTCGAACCCTGAGCTGACATGCATGTAAGTAGTCATGAACAGGTCTAGCAGGGGGCCTGAGTAAAATTTGAATCCATCTTGGCAACCCCTTCATTATACTAGTACAGTTCCCAACTCAGGGAAGTATTATAGATGCCTTTTAGTAGTATCCTATTATCGTTTCCCCATTGCTAATTTTGTTACAAATTATTATATCTGCAAATTGTTCTGAGGAGATGGCAAATGGATCAGACTTTTAAGTATAGGCCATATCTACCACCCGACTTCTACTGTATAATGTTAGTACCTTAGTACCAGTCGAAACAGTTCGGTTGGCAGTTCAACTATATGGCGAGTAAAAGGATAGTAAATCAGTGACAAGAAAATTTTTTGGCCACCTCAATGAATCCGATTTCAAATATAAATTTCTTATATTATATGGCTGTTCTCAACCCTAAATCAACCCCAAAATGGATCCCATCTCATTATCTTTTTGAACACGAAACATACGGACAATACATTGCACTGTCCGTCTAATGATATGTGACTCGCGGAATTTGTGAATTACAATAAGTCACTGACATTATATTGGCAAAAACAAAGCCATCCATTTCCCCAGAGTACAGTATATGCTTCAATCTTTACCCATGCTACTGTAGCTCTGTCAAACAGTGTAAGTGCTTCTCCTGCATCTGGCCATGCATGCATGCACTATGCAGAAAGCTTTCATTAGGTTACATTCCCATGATCAAAAGCCACAGAATCGAAAAAGTAGTTCCCACGAAATTTGAAATTATAATGACCCTGCGACCGTGGGTGGTACCAGACGATCATCGACCTATATACTGGGACAGTTGCAAGTCAGAGAAGATATCGACTGAAACAGAAAAGTTAAGCGAGCAGCAGAGAGTGTGAATACAGAGACAGCGGGAAGGGTGAAACAGCAGCATAATTTACCGCTTAGATTCGATGATAAAAAAAAGAAAAAAAGCTGTATTTTCAAAAAATCTCAGATGCGGCACCACCCCGGCCGAAACGAGCGATTCTACTGCTTAGATTCGATCGCTTCTCTAGGGGGGGGAGGGGAACAAGTGAATGGTAAACAATGTTATACCACTATTTGGGGTGGGAGAATTTTCAATTGAAGAATAAAATCTATATACGTATATATATATAATAAAACATGGCCGAGAAATTTTATGAATGTTCACTTGGGTCTCCCAACAACAGAAATTAAGCATGAATTGTTTACGGAAGAAAACATTATATTACATTTAACTATCAACGCTACAATAAGTACAACTATCTAAGGGTAAGGAATTCCTTGCCCTTGTCTACAATATTAAAACAAATTTTGGATGTTATTTTTACAAATAGATCTAATTTAGAATTCAGATGCGTTTGGCAGCGAGTTGGAAAAACTTGACATTGTGGTATTCCTTGTATATATATATACACTTACAATTGTTGGAAAAATATCCACACCCTCCCATGCCATGTAAAAAGTGTGGTGCTGGAACATGGATCAGAACCACAATTATGCAACAACTGTGGTAGAGGTCTAGAGAAAAAAACAGTTACATAATAGAGAAAAAAATAGAAAACAATATACCTAATGCATGCAAGAAACTAGGAGAAGTTATGTTTTAACTGGTGGCAATTCCTGTATCAATAGGAATAACTTGAAGTTCTTCTGTCACATACGATCTTTATGGTTACCCTTTGTGCCCCAGGGGTACAGGGCCAGGCAGAATTCAAATAATAAAACCTGGCTGACCTTCTTTAAATGTAGAACGAGTTACATTAAGAACTTTCCTCACAGTTGCTCTCCACAATTCACGAGTGGTACCTGTTCATGTGCTATTTTTAAAGTAACTTTTGTAATTTTCCCCGAGAGCACTTCTCGATCTCCACCGATACTCCGTAATTAGTAAGCTTCTCCTTCATCTGCATAACCACTACGCAGAAACTAAATTTTAATTTTGTGGTACGACAGTCACAAATATCATGCTGTAAAAAGTAAACGTCCGAAGTCTAGCTATGGTATTTTATTACCTGTGGCTAAGATATGAATCATAAACTGCACAAATTACCAGCGTTAAATTAATGGATTTTATTGTTGTTGTCACTATAAAAAGGACATATTCATACAACCATTGTTTGCAACAGAGGAGGGTTTCATATATATATACAGTTAATTCAACCGAGCCCTGGAATTAAATTAAATTCTTCCTACATCAATTGAGGGATTATAATTTGCATGCATATAATAATTGAGACGAAGGGCAGGATATAGATTCACAGCTACTTTTTCTCATCAGTACAGGAAACCTGATAGATGAAGATAAACGCCACTCTTCCATAAATTAATATCACAGAATGGAAGGGGATGCACGATGTTGTGCAGTGTAGTAAATGCATCAGGGAAGTTCATTGCTATTTATTGTTTTAAGGCACAGAATGCCACAATATCTCATAAATTCTGTTTAGCATAGTGAAGGCCTCCATATTCACTTAAATGACAAATAGGTAGCTTGATGAAAAAATTACAAGACTGAAAATCTGTTTCCCATCCCATATGACTAATTTAATATAATAGGCTACTTCGCATAATACTTCCTCCCAAATACAACATGCCAAGTAACTATAGCATACAGTAGGCTTAGGGCAAACTGGTTATGTGGAGGCGAACTTGTAAGGAGACAACTGACAATGGGGTCAAATAACTGGTAAACATGTAGTATTACTGTACATGTATGCAGTGCAAGTATCAGTAGAGCCATACAATATTGTACTCTATTACAACAAATACAGATATTATACACTCCAGGCATTCCGCACAGCTCTGAATTTACTTGTATTGAACAGTACGCTGTCCATTTCCAACTATTTCACTCCTGCTGTGATTGTTATTTACTAATGTCTCATCATGTCTATCTCATTTCTTATCTAATGTCTCATCATGCCTTATCTAATGTCTTATCTAATATCTCATCATGTCTTATCTAACGTCTCATCATGTCTTATCTAATGTCTCATCAAGTCTTATCTGATGTCTCATCGGGTCTTAAGTAATGTCTTATTTAATGTCTCATCATGTCTTATCTGATGTCTTACCTTTCATTCTTATAAAAAGAAAATGCCACCAACAGCCATCGATCATCAAATCTCAAGACAAGTTTCATGTTACTCTACCAAGTCGCCTCTAATCAAGTCCATTTACTTGTAGATATAAAGCAGCATTTTGGGTTGCAAACAGAGTAATGCACAAATTACATTTTTTTGTATTGAACTTATAAAGTTGACACAGGACATATTAGTTACAATAATCTTTGTTTGTTTTGTTTTTACGAGGAGCAAACCATGTTGATTTTGTGTCCAGTACTTTCACTAATTAAAACAATGCAACACTGACATGACTCCCCAATCACAGAGTCTCCCAATGAAACCAACTCCGAAGCAAAATTTGGAGACAGAAGGCAGTGGACCTTGCTCAACCTTGTGCTGTGTCACACCCGGCACATATGGCAACAGAAACCCTCTCATCTGGTAATTATTCCCTGATTATTATCCCAATTGTTTGCGTTACTTTGGCATACCGGTATATAAAACGTTGCATAATTTCAAGACATTGGAAAGGGATTTACTGTAGTTTAGTGTATTCTAGTATTAATTTCTAGCCTTGGTCTACATACAACTATCATGCCCAAGGTCCAGATAATTATTTATATAACTTCCACTAGCTAAAAGCACATACTTTCCAGCAAGTACCATATGAATGATATTCAAAGGCCTAACTTATGTCTCGGCCTTGAAATGACAGTTGTATGTAGACCAAGGCTAGAAATTAATACTAGAATACACTAAACTACAGTAAATCCCTTCCCAATGACTTGAAATAAGTTTAAAGAGATATAATTCAGGGAGATAAAAACCTATTCATAATTGTCAGCCGCACAACAGTTGTTGAGTTATGCTTATGTTATGGTAATTTAAGAAAATAATAAAGTAGTAGGCTCGCAGCAAAGTTTGAATTTCGTTGAGTGTCGTTACTGGGCATGACTGCACTTGACTGTCCACGATATAACCAACAAAAAATCATGTGTTTACAAAAGTGAAAGTCCTAGGTTTTTATATAAACTGAAAGTAATATCGTTTCTGAATTGATTATTGAATTGTTTTGAATTTAATATAAATGTAGAAGCAAATAAACTGTAAAATCGTCAGGGTTTTTGCTGCGGAAGTCACGTTTTCTTAGCAAGTTAGTGTGCATTTATTTGCATAGGAAATATCTTATAGCAAAATAAGGTCTGCGGTTACACTTTTTTTTCTCTTCATTGGAAGGTCCGACCACATTCTATTCTTTGGTAACAATAAACATTGTTTAGCGAATAAAATTCTGTGGTGGTAATACTTATATAATAGGTATGAATTTATTAAATATTAATTTTATCACATTTTATTTTTATTTTTGCTGCAAAAAACCCCCAACTTTTAAATGTGATAAATATATAAAGTTTACATCATTTTGTTGGTTTTTTCTAGCATAAGTAATTACACCATTACTGGTTATTTAAAACAATAATAGTTAGATTACTGACATATTGTAAGTGTAGCAAGTAGTCAAACAGACCTTATGGCACCATGGGGTAGTATATTGCTAAATTAGTAGTACTACTAGTATTAATACTAATAGCTAAGACGTAGGCCTACTGTACTTGTCACAACTCGGTCAAAGTTTTAAGACTACTTAGTACTTAAGACGTTGTTAAAACATCAGTTCACTGGCATGGCATTGCCAGTGGTATTGCCTTTTTCGCTTCAGATTACTTAGATTAGAACCCAACAACAACATAGGCCAGTACTACTGGCCAATCATCATACAAAAACGGTATATACATTTCTTAAAATATTTTAAGTTATTACTAGACTTGACATTAGGTCTACGTATACGAGGTAATCATTCTTAATCTTCTTACCACCGAATCGTTATTCTCCAAGCAAGCACTTCGTTAAGTCTCCACAGTAACACTGTTAATTAAACAGTTCACTGTCATGGCAGTGGTAGGTATTGCCATTTTCGGTTCAGATTACTTAGATTAGAATCAAACAACAACATAGGCCAATCGTCATACAAATACTAAATAGTATACATTTCTTATATTTTAAGTTATTACTACTATTAGTACGGTACTAGACTTGACATTAGGACTATATTAAACGAGGTTATCATTGTTAATCTTACCACCGAATTGTTATTCTCCTAGACTCCAGAGTAATGCTGTTAAAACTGATTACTTCAGATTACTTAGATTAGAATCCAACAACAACATAGGCCTAGTAGTACTACTGGCCAATCGCCATAATTATAATTTTATATTTTAGGTTACTTACTAGACTTGACATTAGGACTATTTTAAAACGAGGTTATCATTCTTAATCTTACCATCGAATTGTTCATTCTCCAAGCAAGCACTTCGTTAAGTCTCTAGAGTAACGCTGTTAATTAAACAGTTTCCTGGCAGTGGTATTCGGACTTTTCGGTTCAGATTAGAATCCAACAACAACATAGTAGTACTGAGTAGTAGTAGTACTACTGGCCACTGATCGTCATACTAAATAGTAATAACACATTTCTTATATTTTAAGTTATTACTAGTCACTTGACATTAGGACTATTTTAAAACGAGGTTATCATTCTTAAATTCTTACCATCGAATCGTTATTCTCCAAGCAAGCACTTCGTTAAGTCTCCACAGTACAGTAACTTAAGTTGACTGTAACGCTGTTTAAAACAGTTCCCTGGCAGTTGTGGGTTTTATTCGGACTTTTCGGTTCAGATTAGAATCCAACAACAACAACAACAACGGCCAGTTGCTGAAATGATGCATCAAATACCAACGTCATAACATGATAACATTTTGTTCAAGAGTTGAAAACTGCAAGGTACATACATAGTAAGCTTTCCTGTTTAACATTACTAGGCTTTCCTGTTAGTGCTAAGTTCGCTATCGCAAGGCATGTTGTGTGACTGTTACTTTTTGCGCATTTCCCCTTTTTTTTAATACAAAACTGTAATGTAACCGTTAGCTTTGCTTTTAACCTTTTTTTTCTTTCTGAGAAGTGACCGGAATGTTATGCAATGGTTATGCTAAGTCGGTGCACAGTTTAATTTCAAACTTAGGGTTATAAAGGGCTTCTTTTCGTCGGTTTAAACACTGGTTGAGTAAAAAAAGTGGGAGTTGGGCCGGGGGACTCGGACAATCGTCCTAGTAATAACAATAATAATAATAATAATAATAATAACAATAATAATAATAATAACAATAATAATAATAATAATAACAATAATAATAATAGGCCTATT
>JAODAG010316563.1:1467-12039 GCA_027574785.1 Orphnurgus asper | reverse complement strand
TGGGGGGGAGGGGGGGGCCACGCGGGGGGGTGGTATCAGGAAGTGTATACATTTTTTGTTTACTCCTAAATGTTTTGTTTTTCTCTATTTTTTGCTTTATTCTTTGGTTACAGTGCACTTCCTTTCACTCTCTATGTTGATTGAACAACTAATGATGTATGTTATCAGTAATGTATGTTAGTTGTGATGAAACAAATAAATGAGATGAAATTAACTACTGGCGGAACCAGAATATCCAACAATGGAGCAGGGTTGAGTATGTAGAATCGTCTCCTTTTTTTCACAAAATTGTGGAAAAATATGAAACACGGCATTTTTAACTACAAATTTATATCCTGTTAGAGTTAATCTGCCAATCAATGAAAGAGGGAGGTGTTCCCTCCATGACCCCTCCTTGCATCCGCACCTGCTATGTACGGTATCGTAGATGAGCACAGGTAATAAACCTCTGTCTGCTGTTATCCTACTATGCTAACATTTCTCAGGACAGTACCAAATTTTTTTAAAAGCTTTGCAGGATCTTTCAATTCCTGACACACTGTAAACCTTTCATTCCCTTTTTTAAAGTTTTATGGCAAATAACTACTGTCCATCCTAGTTTACTCCTTCAGTTTATATCATCAATGAAAAATTGTTCCCAATCCCAGAACTCCTAGCATCCATCAGATTTCATTTAAAATGCAAGACTGAAGAATTTTGAAACTGTAAAGATATCACAAAAGTTGTAGTAATATTGCCTGGGAGCAATGTGTCAAGCTGATCCCAAGCATTGACTAACTTAACCTTTCACCTGCCAGGAATGGTAATTGTGACTGACACACCCTATCTTCAGGTAGTTACTTTCCCAAAAGGAATCTTTCAGCTTTCCCCCCCTCCCCCCAAGTGCTTTGCAGAAGTTTAAGTGGGTTTGATATACAAACAAGTTTTACCCTGAAACGATATTTGGACGGTGAAATTAGGGACTACCGGTACTCCCGTGATTGCACGTAGTAACTGCGTTCCCCTCTGCGGGAACTTCGCACCTGGACTGTTGCTGTACTAGTTCTCGAGTCGAGCTTACTGGTTTTAAATTGTCCACTTGTTGTTTTGGTAGTAGAGTAGAATCCTCCCCCCCCCCTCGGCAAAGGTTAAACTAGTACGTCCTGCGAAAAAAAATATCGTTTTTTTAATTTTTTTTAATTGTCCCATTTAATTGTCCCACTCGGTTAAACAAACCTTTCTTTAATTGCAGTGTGAACTGTTAAAGAATATATTGTTCTATTGTAATGTTGTACTATTTTCAAACGTGAAAGAGGGGGCGATATTTTCCTGTTCGCACCTGTGTTTGACAACCGCCCTGCGTTGTAGGCACACGTGGGTGAGTGAGGGGGACACTGCAGCTGAATGTGCCTCTTGATTTGAGTTTTAAATTAGTTACTTCGAATATGAAGGTAGTCTTTACTTAAAATTACAAATTGTTTTTGGTTTTCACCATTCGTGGCGCGATCAAAAACATTAAGATGGGGGGGGGGTGTGTTGCTCTAATTAGTCGAGGGTAACAATGTTCCTTGTGTAGGTTAAACGAACCATTGTTTATTTTTTTCAACAATATGCCGAGAGGATTCCCTCCGAGATGTTTTAAGCCCGACCTAACTTCTGCGCTGGCTACGTGATTCAGGCAAGACGAGAGAATGCCGTGTGGGCGACGTTCCACAAATTGGATGTACGGCGACCCAATTATCAGCGCCTTAATGATTTAATTGCAGTCCAGAAAATTAAGCTAGAAAGCTTTGCACTGTAATCGTGCGCAAGGACTTTTCAAAGACAACTGCTATGACTGCTATGCAGCTTTTTGTGGTTTACGTTTCACCCAAATTAGAAATGTGAATCTGGGTCAATTACGCAGCTGATCCAATGCACAAATTATTTTGCTATGACAATTGAACCTAATCGGGATTTTCTTGTCGGATGCTTCTGTCCTAAAGAGATATAAGGAGTGGTTAATTTTGTTGTTTGGAAGGTTCCAACCATGTCTTGCAGAAATACTTTTATCCACATGCACTCCCCACAGCACTCCGCAGAAGTACTGTAACCTGCCTCCACGGTCAACGTAACGTGCTAATGTTAGTGAATTAGCAAGAAATGAAAGTACGGAACGCCGTAGACACAGGCCGAGTTATTGCTTATCATGAAACCCAACTGTTGACAGTCGATCTGTTTGATATTCCATCAGCATTTCAAAATCAGCCAATCAGAGGTGGAACGATTTATTGTGTTATCACATATGACGTGTGCAGCATTGCCACTGCGTCGTTTGGATGGCAGCCGTCCATGGCAGCAGGCAGTGTGGGCAACGTTACCAAAGCATTGCCTTCTTCGTGATTTTTCAATTTGTCAGTTTTTATACATTCTTGGCAGTATGAGCAAGGGGGGGTCAGTGCAATGCTTAGCGTTAAGTGGGTCGTTCCTGTGAATAATTAGATTACTTTGGGTTGAGGTTAATGTACAGTATTAAATTAGATACATTTTACACAAATTTAAGAATTGCAATATGTTTTTATGTGTTCAATTCCAAACCCCCCCCAAACTATAGTGGTATTATATTCCCAAATAAGGGTATATCTATCTTGAATTGTCTAGCCAATCGATGCATAAAATGAATCGACTTTTGGAAATATGTTCAGATGTTACAGTAATACAACCCAAGTCTGCTCCACCTCTGGTATAGTCCGACATTGAGCCGATATCATTTGCTGCATGCATCGCATATGAAAACGTGTTGTCAATTTTCATCCCATTTTTTACCTTTTTTAAATTTTAAGTGGTAAATAATTTAGTTTTTTTGTATCATGTAGGCATATGCCTTCCATGTCCAGAAATTTGGATATCGACAAGATCACTACTAGTACTACAGCACTCCGAACGGTATTCTTTCCATTTGGAGTCCGAATAATTCCAACCTCCTACAACAGCAGGTTTTAAGCCTGTAACTCGCAGACGCTGCTTATAGCATTCCCGATTTGGCAAGATTAATTATTTTGCCATTTGTAATATTAGGCTTTGTTTGCCCTGATACCAGGGTTTTGGTTTCTGCTGGTCGTATGCCAGACTACCTACCTACCGTACGCTGTGTTGGTTCGCCCCTCGCAAACGATTGCGTTTAAATCGGGACTCAGTTTGGCTAATATAAATGTTCCACGGTCGGTTAAATTCTTGACACAGTCGGAGCACACAGCACTCGAGTCCTCCGCTTGTAAAACAGTTCAAACAGAAATTGAAGAGGTTTTCAGGTACCAGTGGAAATAAGTTCCAAACAGGAGCCATTTCAAAAAATTTTAAAGGAGGTCGCAACGCACGGTTCTGTCATTTCGTACAAATGTAACCCTTTTCTCGTTAGAGAGGAGAAATTTCTTTTTGTGAGACTTTGCAACTGCTCCGCAGAAGATACGGTTAAACGCGCCTCTTTTATTCTCTTTATCTACGGTCGTTTGGCCATTTTCCAACCAAATCCTGGTGTTAAATAAAAAAAAAACCCATCAGTATTGTCCAGTTGCTGTGAATTAAAGCAATTAAGAAAGACAACGATGCCATTGTGCTGGTCTGTGAATCTCAAACGCCTGCATTAACCAGGGAGTTGTTGCAAGGATGGTTCACTATAAACAGTCGAATGAAGACCTCTTCTGAAACCTGGAATTTACAGATGACCCACTGGACTACTACGGAATTATTACATAGATGGATGCCGCCTATACCCAATGAGCCAGGGACAGGTAATACCATCCTTTCCTGACTTTGACAGACATCTTCCAGGCTGTGACTGTAGAAATGAGCTGTACCCCGTCACCAAACTCTGGAATGAAAACAGTTTTGGTGTATCAAGTTGCATGGGAATGCTGTCATTTTACCCCCTCTTAAATTCAGGACAAACAGCCCAAAGGCTAATCTCCCTTTGGATCATGGATGAGTGATTTGAATAGCTGTTTCCAAAGGGCTTGTGTGAGGAAAGGTCAGACCCATTGGGTTTAGGTACAACTCGTATTATACAATCCACTTCAGGCATATACTGGACTTGGCCAGTACAGTATGCGGAATAAAACAAATCAGGGATCTTATTCAGATGGATATGATTTTAATCTTTGTTAAAAAGTTACCTCAAAGATTCATCATAACCTTCTTTAGCATCAGATATAACGCCACTTCGACTTTGGGAAGTTGCACCAAAGGCGGTGGTACACTGATAAGCTGGGCAGTGTGGAGGAAGGGTATTAGGGAGGAAGGGGAAGGGAATGGTGTGGGTATTGGAACAATATAGAAGAGAATTGCTCGATCATTGAAATGTCCATGGATTGATAAATTGTATAATCCACTCCAATTTTTTCTTTGAAAGCGTTTGGAAATGATACGTGTCATTTATTCCCGTAATCCGTCCGTCCGACCTGCTTTGGGGGGGAGGAAACCAGCCCTAGGGATGGGCGAATGGGAGGTATAACCATCCCGTTTTCGTGCAGCCACTTTACTCGACTCAAAAAGATTTGATACATTCGTACAGGTACGGGGGGGGGGACAAAACGGTGCACCGCTGGCTAACCTAGAACACATGAGATGGACGGTCGCATTAATGTAGACAGGACTTGAATATGATCCGCCCTTCATCCTCTGACAAAACTCTAACCAACCCCCCTCACCCCCTGATCTATACTTACCCCCTCGGCATGTATGCCTCCGTATCTATGCTACCCACCCAACATTGCACAAGAAGGAAAAAACAAGTTAGAAATCAATCCTAGGCACTTTTTTTTGTTAATCCACATTTTCAAACATGAAAGAGAACAGCTACTTTTTATTGCCCAAACTTTTCAAAACATTTCTCAATATTTAGCAAAACAACTGTGACCAGTTGTTACAAAGCTGGTTTCTCTTAACTTTTGTTTTAATGTAAAAACAATGTTTTACTATTTACTTTTTAAATGCACATACACAGTCACTGGTTTACATTGTACCGTATATAATTTGCATTTAACAAAGACCCCAGTATACCTGGCTGAATGCAACATCACAGCCAATTAGTATATAATATTGGAATTTATGGGGTTTTTTTTCCTTCTGATATTGTAACGGAGCGCGAGGCGTTCTAAATTTTATTTACTCAATCCAAAAGAGTTGCTGGAGTTGTATAATATACTAACTCCCTGATCCAATCTACCTGCTACAACAGTCAATGTGTCTTAGATTTAGCTAGCTGTGGTAGGCTACAGTATATACCCCTTATCCACTCACTATATATTTTCCCCTCCCCTCAAGCCCTGTAATTCATGGCACTCACACGTCTCACAAGGGGATTAACAGTGAATGAGTACACCCTTCCAGCAAACCTATTCAAATATGGAAGAAGCCTATTGATTTCCAACCACAAAAGAATTGATCGAATACCTATACTCAAAAGGCTTATTAAGCTTAGGCTTTTCTTAGGCTTTCTATCACAATCTTCTTAGAGTTAAGAGTGTTCAAAGAAATATTGCTATCCAGAACTGCAAAGCCCTATTATAGCTCTTTTATACTCCTGTCAATTTTGGACAAGCTACAATGTGTCACCTTTCTATCGAGACAAAGAATTGCAATGCTTTTCAGTCTGCTTTTAAATCGCCTTTTGCCTTGTATGGCAACTGTAGCTTCTCTGGATCGCGCAATCCGCCTCGTGCCCGGGCGACTACTGTCCCCGTCGTCCGTAAGCAGTACGTGTTACCCAGTGTCTGGATCAGACTGTAATTCAGCCCCCCCCCCGGAGTCGACGGCCCCCGGGGCTTTACGAGAAACTTGTTACAGAGACGGTTTTGACGGAAGCCGCATGCAATTCCATACTTGTGGGAAAAGTGGCGAACTGGCCGACCAGAGTTATTTTTATTTATTTTTTTTAGTATTGATATGTATAATGGATTCCTCTCGGTACGAAAAGGGGAATTAGATGAATGGGATGTGGGTCGTCGTGGAAAGGCCAATACCTGGAGTTTTGGTAATAATTGGAAAGGAAAAAGAGGGGGGGAGGGGGAAATCACTTGGAGCAAAAAAATCGATTACGACAAAGGTCGATATATTCAATTCACTACGTAAACTCCTAATCTCCACAAATGATGGAATAGGATCACTCGACGACGTAGTAATGACTGAAATAATCTCTGGGCAGATGCAAGCCATTGCACAGTAAGTTACGCAGCGAGGGTATATAGATCATCGAAGAACTACATTTCCTGCCAGATTTAGCGAGATTTGACTTCTATTCAAATGGGGGGGGGGGGCAGCATCGTTCTACCAACACTCAGGAGATTAGGTTGATACTTGCATCCAGGCCGACAGGGGGGAGGAACCTGTCCATCCCCTTTTAAAAATGTATAGCATATACATGGGCCACACACAACGACTCCAAAAGGTACGGTAGTATTTATTACCACTGACATTTCCTAATGAGTGTCAGAAGGTCGTGTTATCAGCCACTGACGCGTGTTATTCATGCAAAACTTACGCACAGAGCTGGGCTATTTTACTGCCAATTTTCGCTTAGCTTGATCAGAAAATCGAAATATCCCGACCAGCATTTGGCTGTCGATCTGTCCAGTTCCTTGCTCTCATCCTCTGCAATCAGTGTTCGAGGTCTCGTTTCCAGGAGCTTTGAAAAAGAGACCCCCTTGCAGGTTATGCACCCAATACCATGCACATATCGTCGCAGCTGCTGGTTGTGTAGGCCTATATGCTTCCATTAGGAGGGGCGTTAGTATTTGAGTTTGAATTATGTTTAACGCAAGAAGAGTGCGAAAGTTTTCTCTTCGAGGCGAGGCCCAAATAGAAACACCGTTCTCTTTTGTTTTAAAACACAGCGTCTTTCTGGTCGTAACCGGACACGTCAATGAGATTGCATCCGACACTCTCGTCGGTGACATTATCCGTTCTGGCTATGGTGATTCATCTAAATGACACATTGCCACTATAAACTGCAGTGCCCTCTCTGACTTAATAATTAAAACAACTCTCTACCTGCTTGCTCTTTAGACATGTACCCGTCGTCCGTCATCCTTGCAGGATGATTGCTTCAGCCAGAGCAAGAACCTTGCTTGCATTCAGTTTAAAAAGTTCTTCCTGCCCTGGTTTTATTGCCTGCATATAAACTACCACTGCCGATATATCCTTAACTGGTGACACTCTGGGAAATTAAATGTATATTATAACCCCACCCCCCCCCGTAAAGTGACCCATTTGCTTTAAATAATGCTGAATCCTTCCCTCTGGCTACAATACGCTGAAGACAAAGAGAAATAGAGAACAAGTACATGTATAATAAAGCTATCCTCTTGGATGGCTACTCTAGAATCCGAGGCAAACATCTTAAAAGATTAATGTGGTCCAATTTGTTTAAAGCCTGGAACTGTAAAAGCTTATAAGTTCGATCTAGAAAACTGCCTGATTTGTATGAGTGATAGCCTGGTTCGTTCTTTTAGGAAAAGTCCTAGGCAATCGGTTCCTGGCACTTGCGAATATTTAATGCCGTATTTTATCCAGGTATCGTTAACGCAGCTCTTTGCAGTATAATGCATGGCAGGATTCATTCTTAGTGGTCGAGTTTGGCTAATAATTGGCAAAAATGCAGCCTCGTGCTTGGTATGAACTTAAAATTTGATAAACTTCTTTAATTAATTTAATTTAATTAATATAAACGACCAAACGGTGAACTATTAGCCCCAAACAACGCGGACCAAGGGACAGAATTAGGGAAGATGCCCCTCCCCTCCCGGCCATTGTATGCGAGAATTACACCCCCTGGGCTACGATCCCTCGAAGGCTACGCATGCATGGCCAGGAACATGGACGATATCGCTTGGCGCACTTTGGATTGCAAGTAGAATATGGAGCTTAAACTATCCGGAAGAATATTGAGATTAACCCTTAACTTCCCAGGGGGACATGACCAGGCGCCAATCGTCTGCTCGAGCACATAGTGCGATGCCCTACGGCATGAGGTTCAGGGGGGTCCTATCTTGTTAGTGGTTATCAGCCCACCCCCCCCCAGAAGCTCTACGATTCAATACAAATAGCAAGGCGCGCTGTTGCGACACAAAAACCAATATTGGTATTACCGACATGATTAGCCTATACACCGATATGCTGACCAGTTTATTTTTTTAAACTCAAAACATTTGCAAAACTGGTGGTACAATATTTATGTAACGACAACATCGATTGTTCTATTGTAAAGCACATGGCAAGTGTACGTCCGTTGCTTCTGTTAATTTTAGCAAGGAAAACCTGTCTGAAAAGAAAACCTACAAAATTTTCCATCATTATTTGTGGATTTCCTAACGTTTTTATGCTTGTACCAGATGCTGGATTCCCTAAATTTGTACTATTTTTGTTTTCCCGGTTGCCAAAATGTTTCAGTGTAAATTAAAACTCCCTGCATTCGGCAATTTCTCCCGACCCGCACGGGCTAGACCAGCCCGCCGAGGCCGTTCCTTCTTATTTTCCGGCCGGCCCGAGGTTTGATACGGCGACGATTGCACACGTGTACGCCATTGAGCGGCGCTGACACCGGAGAGAGCCGACATCGGACACCACGCATCGTCATTAAACCAAGGGAGCAGACATTCCGGCTCCCTGTTTCAACTCGACAGTGTAGTTCAGAGGTCCGGACATCGTCCCCTGACAAGGCGGCCCAGCCAGCTGGGTAATGTACCAGTGATGGTGTTCTACTAATAGGCCTGGTATGAAGATATCCGAAACGTTATCCGTTACCTCCGAAACGTTATCCACTGCCCTATAGGCTTACAGTTGGTCGATAGATAACTGGGTACCTGGGAACCAGGACCTCCCCGACTCATTACAAGGAATAGATGATATCGAATTGCTTGTAGGACCCGCCGCGGTTTCCACCTGTCTCAGACTTGATATTATAGTTATATGTCAGTACGAGAAGGCTGGCAAGCAAACACGTGTAGGCTACCGTGATAGTGGGCATGAAATGGAGTGAGAATCATGCCACCAAACGTTTGTTAATATAATAGTACCGGTGTTGCTGTATATCACCATCACTGGGTATTCGTACGTATTAGTATCAGTACGCATGGGTATCGATATGTTTGTGTATTGATATGTTTGGCTTGTAGACTGTTTGCGTATATCGGTGTATATGGGTACCGATGTACAAGAGCATGATTACCACGTGTGCTCAAATACCGGTATTTTCAATATATCCTCGATATCGATATATTAAACATTTGCCGATATTTTTCGGAACACCACAGAGAGCCAATGATGATGTAATCGGTATTTGAAATAAATGTATGATGTATTCAGTATAAAGTGCTGGAAAATATTGACCGGTTCACCTTAACAAATAGCCATTTTTGAAGAGTCCTATCTGGCACCTACGAATTAAACTTGTAAATGACGTCACTCCTTTCACACCTTTGCCCCTTTCTCATGTAGTCGTCTGTTACTGTTTGCTGACCTACTGTAATTCCACTTGCATGATTTGTCATCGTTTTGATGAAGCCCACAACAGTTTCTTCCGGGGTGAAGAGAACTTTCTTAATTCCACCGTAGCTGCACGAACAAGGCAACGCTTGTGCGGAACCCTTTCAAGTTAAGTCGGACATAATCTTTGAAACAATTTCTTGGTTTCAACATTTATTGGTTTCAACATTTATTGGGAACCCGTAATATTCCCTCCATTCGGCATTCCAACAATTTTTCAATTTCCGCCTCTGCAAATTAGCCATTAAGTTACCTTCGTTAACAATGCTTGTTTTTCTTGTAGGTATTTAATTGGGTATCGGAATGCTTAGGGTGCAACGTGCCTTTCCTCACCTAAAGAAAGTTAGTCTATGTACCCAAATGGCCAAGATTGATCGTAATTGGGTGGTGGGTTCTTGGTCTTAATTAAAGTTGGGTCTGTGGGAGTTCTCTCCTGGTGATCTGGTTGGAGGCAGGGTTGTATCCTCTTACAGATCTTATGATATTGGCTTCTATCAAGTTTGGCGTTTATTTCTGGGTTGTGAAGTCTCCACCAGGCCTTTTGTTTAATTGGTCCCAGAGGAATGAACTACCATCTATACTTGTATCAGTCATGGTATTTGAGGTTGGCATGGTTTACTTCTGCAATTCTCCAGGGTATGTGGGTGTCATGGTAACTTCAGGGACCAATAAATATGTTGAACTGCTTCTTTGTGCTGGAAGAAAGAGAGGCAGAAAATTAGAAAGGGGGAGAGGCAAGATGATGATGGGAAAGAAGAACCAAAAGAGAGATGGAAAGAATAGTAAAGTGCATGGTACACATGGATGGACTTGTATAATAATGCCTTTACATATAAATAATTCTTATCAGAAACAATGGCATCATGTACGTATTGTTATAGGGCAATCGATGTATGGAGTTGTGGGCGATCCATGAATCTAGTTGTGGTGATCGATGTATGTAGTTGTGATGATGATGTGTGTAGTTGTGATGATAATGTGTGTAGTTATGGTGATCGATGTACGTAGTTGTGATGATGATGTGTGTAGTTGTGATGATGATGTGTGTAGTTGTGGTGATTGATGTACGTAGTT
>JAODAG010316530.1:0-12041 GCA_027574785.1 Orphnurgus asper | reverse complement strand
GCAGCAGACAGCGCATCCATGACGATCGGCTGCGACAGCTTTTCCCCAAACAAGTTCAATAAAGTGGATGATCTGTGCAGGTCAGAGTAAGTGGGCAAAGGGACACAACGTATATATTAACTTTCAAGTCAACATTTCCAGACTGTATTGCCTTTTGCATATGAGCTATTTTATCTCCAGTTTAAGGCATGTTTGGAGCCCTTACCTCACTGCGTACACGATGCGGCTACAGAATTATGGGGTGGCGTTTACAGCCTGTTCGCCTTGGGTCCTCGTGAGAAATGTTTCCATATCAAAATACAAAAACTCCCCGGCATGCTCTCATGTTTCTTTAATATACCACTGGAAATAATTTCTGCCCGTAAAAATGCAAACTTTTCTTCGGAGAGATCGCTACAGTTCAGGTGTGGTTTACTGTACAGTTTCGCTTCTGTACCAAAACTGCAAGTATACCAATTGTTGCATGCAAGTCGAAAAGGCCTTACTTAGCTTTAGTACTTTTCTCGAGATATTAATCAGCCATAGAAAGTGTTCCGTGTAATGTTGTGACATTGGTGGCCTCGAACTACCATACCTGTAAAGGAATCTGACTGTTGGGCATCTTTGGTAGAATCCAGACACCTGGACGACATCACCAAACCTGTAGCGGTATAAACCGTACGCTTGGCTCAGAATAAGTTCATAGTTCAGGCCGACCTCCACCTCGTCCACGAAGTATGTCTTCGGCTTCGGCTTATACCTGAAAACCGGGAATTCATGATGATATGGCCATCAATTTAAACTAACTTGCTGGCGTTAATTAAGCATATATTCTAAGTTGATATTGTTGAAGATGTTGAAGATTCTAAAGTAACGTTATCAATTCGTGACCCAGTGCCACGCACCAAAGTAAACAATTTGATGAAGCAATAATTTATATACCATCTCCAAATATATAAATCTCTTTGACGACATGGCACGATTATTAAATGTGCTTATGGACAATGGCGGCATCCATGTTTTACTGGTAGGGAGCTTCAGGGGGTGGGTGGAGTTTAACAATGATGATTTTCCAACGGTGGGTGCATAGAGTTCAACAATAATGATTTTCCTGTGGTTTATTTACTCAAAACCGAAGAACGTCAAATATCATTCAATTATGTTACTAACATAGTATGCTATGTACGATGAGGTATAGATCAAGTGACAATGTTGGAAAAATGAAACATTTTACATGTCTTCTTCTTTGATGAACTCGAAAATGTTGTCTGCAACATCGAGGGCGTATTCGGCGATCCCGTCATCAAACGGCCAGAGATTAAGACCTATGTGAGCCTCTGCAGATGCGTACATCGGTGAGTACAACTCTATACCTGTCAAGGGAGGGATACACAACACGAACATACGAACTCTAGAGTTGACTGTAACGCACGATGCAAAACTACTTTCGCATTATACAACTCGTCCTAATCAAACGACGCTTCATTAAAGGGCATAGTATTCGTCTCGAATGTTAGGTTAATAAAAGAAGGGTATATGCCTATGCGGTAAATTCATTGCTAGCCGTAACACTGAAGCTCCTAATTTGTTATGTTATTAGAAGGTTTTAAGAACGCACTGTCGTAAGTTCAAGCAGGACTGCACTATGTAATGTTGGGCTATTATCTTCTAACATAGCCACGGGTCTAAACACTCCGTGACACTACAATTTGTTCAATCATCTCCAGGTCCTTACAGCGATGGTACCGAGGCATGTATATGCGGTTGCCTGACGTTTGGTTCCCGGTTCTGACAACACAGGACACTCCGCCCCAGTCGTGCCGCAACTGGCCGCACTTCCCAGCCCCCAGTTCTATTTTGATGGGACTGGACATCATGGATGTCGTTTAGCGAGTGTAGTGCACCCTGAGAAGACGCATGCACAAAGTCTTGCTTACAAAGGCAGAATGTGTCAAGGCCCTTCAGAAGCCAACCGGGCCTACTTGCCCGCCCCAGGGGTTGTTAATGTCAAGAGATCATTGGGCTAGTGTAGTGCCACATAATTTTCTGGAGGATATAACCCCATATTATATTGTTACGGTTATGGTTTGGGAGTTCGCGCGGATGGAGTCCGCGGACTGAATGTAAAACAAACATGCGTGTATGTGAGCATTGCATTGCATTAAAACTGAGGACTTGATCAAAAGAATCCAAGTCGCCTGTTAGCCATTTAAAACCCCAAACAATAGGGAGGAGGTTAGCTGAGTCCCTGGATTATACATGTGATCTGAAAGTGATGCGATATAATGTATATGCGTGTAAATGAGATGGATTGCCGGGAAACACGAAAAATTAAGCAACTACAAATAATTTTCATCTCATTACTATTGATGAGGTGGGGCGTAATGACAAATATTCGAAAATAGATCGTAAACAATAAATCTCCACAAGAGCATGTTTTAATAATGTCGCACTTGATATGTGGATGTAGTACTAAACATTACGTGGAAGTACTTTCTCGGGGAGCTTTTTTGATTTACTGAAGGTGTTTCGTTGGCCATGACTTTATACGGTATGTGATTTTGTCGTTTCTCTTCATTGTTAACAGTAGTGCTCTCATGCCACCTCCTCGTCGCATAACTGCTACCTGTACAAGGTATTGATTAATTTATCGATAAGGACTTTAAACAGAGAATTAGTTGTAGACCTATTATTTAATGGATCTCAAAGTTACTTCCATCGACTGATTTCCTAACCCGTAATGACACTGAATGAACATCTCTATTGGTGATTACTTAAAAAGACTAGTGTCTCGTGGACCGACCTCCTACATATATATAACCAAACACTACGCGCATTGCATGGCACGATAGCATCACCCCGAACGACCTCCATTGGATGCTACTATGCCGTACGAGCGAAATTCGGGATGTGGACCAGTTTGGCTAGGGCCCGGGCCGAAGCATTTACTGCCGTCATCTGCCATTTTGTGGGAGCCTGGCTTTTCTAAGACAGTTATAGCCTATTCGGCGGGGAAGCCTGGTAGGAAATTAAATTGGGTTTCCGTGTTCATGAAGGGCAGTTTACCTCGAAACTAGGGCCGCAATCATGACTAGCCTACACGTTCTTTACTGAAGGCTATCATGGCTGGATGTTTGAAATCCTGATTCCTGCATAGAAGACATGTATATAAGTGATGCAGAACTATTTAACAGTTTGCCAAACTGTTGTAGAGATTGTGACAAATCATGAAGGTTAGCAGCCCATAAGTAACTGTTTTCAGGATACCGGTACAAATAACTGAAATTTGTAGTTCAATCAACTATCACTAATGTTATTACCAAAGGTAGGAGCATGAAGGGTTCTAACACCAATGAGACACAAAAAATCAATAGACTAGCCCTCTGGTTGTTATAAATTGTCAAGGATATAAGTTGCGTCTCAAATGTAAGTTTTCCCAGGTAAATCAACCAATGAATACCCGAACAGACTAGGCATCTTTTTTAACAGCAAGAAAAACCTCTCTAGATATCAAAGATGGTTTAGGCCTACTGATCCGATGTTTCCTCGGAAAGAAAGAAGTAACGAATTTTATTTTACATAGAGAGCAATCCCATGATGACTAAACAACAGCACTTTGACCCTGGGACACACTAAACAATTTTCTTGTGAAATTTGGAAGGAGACCGTTGCCCTTAAGAGCAGTGACACTACACCCCAACCGTGTGAATATATTCCATGCGCCGCCATATTAGTTGTATGGTAAGTGGACCGTTGAAGTCCACCCACATAAACTTTCTCTACATAGTTAACAGATTACATTATTGTAATGTATGCATCACATATTGCACCATTTTGCATGTAGAGATCTGTCAAAAATGTTGTTTTCAAAGGGGGCAGAGGGAGCAATGGTAGAGTGGGGGATTTGTAAAGGAGGGACTTCCTCCGATAGGTACTTATCAGTCAGACTATCCTACACTGAAATATGCTTTTAAATATGCTTAAAAGTTGCAAAATATAACACCATTTTGCATCTATCACTTTCAGTACTTTCCACAAAACCCAAACGGAGGGGTACCTGTTCAGTCTCCACTAAATGTTCATGCAATCGCTGTGGATCTCCAGGTGATGGGAATGTCTCTCGTATCCTCGTTGATATTAACCCCCCATCCCCATAAAGCTCTCCAGAAAACCCTTACTCCTCTCCCATGACCGAAACACAGCTCTTCGCCACTATGCTCCTACAGTAACCTAGCAAAACACATTTCGATTAACAAAAACCACTATTAGATTAATGTGCATCCGCCCCAAAACCATTGTCGGAAAGTGCCAAATATTTGTTTGAATTAAATTCTATGGTATGTTTGCAGAGATCCTATCTGTTGATGATTGGATGTTGTAGAGCATAAAATAAAGTACAGATGGTGCTAAAATTGGGAGGATTCAAACAATTTTAAGTACCGTACGGTAATTCGTGGCAGATATGTAGGAATTGATCCTCCGAGCAGTTCTTAGGGGTTTGGTGTTCTTAATATTAATTGCTAATTTTGGTATCAATTAATGCATTTTGAGCCAACATTTTCTAACTTTCCGAAAGAAGACATGATCAACATTTTTTTATTAAGATACAAGAATTGATTTTAGGATCAAACATGACTCATTTCAGCACCAGCCGAAGCCACGAAATTTGATTAAATTAATATTGAGTAAAAAATATTATTGTTTCGCAGCACTATTGTCCACATTAACGACACAATGAGCTACGACATTGCCCAGACGAAGTCGTGCTACAGACAAAACGTTAACATCTCTGGGAGATTACTTGAAACCAGCGTTTCCACTAATTTCTTCTTCGTCAATTATGTAAAAGCTATAACATTACTAACCTTTAATCTCTGAGTTCTTCAAAATGCCTCGAATACCAATGTTGTCAATGGACGCTATACATTGACACTTGGGCCACAACCGCTTGAAGATACCGTCGAATCCTTTCTCGCATTCTGTCTTGATTTCCATCGCCCTGTGGTGATCTCCAGCTCCCAAGGACTTCGACAAACTAGCTCGAAGGTCTGCCTGGAGATTTAAATCGGAGCTTAGGTCCCCACTTGATAGATCTGCGACTAGCTTTTGCCAGTTATCTTTCATAAACTGCAGGAGATCCGTCAGCGTGCCGATGAATGGTATGAATGCAGATGCCAACTCTTTATCCCTTAAAGCAAACAGAAGAGTCACATAAAAGGCTTCGTGTCCACTGCCAATCAGGAACCCTTCACGGGGCGGGGCGTACACCACCAGGTGTCTGATCATATGGCCCTCTAAAGCCAACGTCGACGTCGTAGAGATGCCACCTTCGCTTCTGCTGACTATCGGATTGCAGTACATCCTCAGTGAAAGCTGCATCGGTTGTAAATTAGGAAACATGTCATGTTGGAGGGCTTCGAGGAGAATCAACTTCCTCTCGGCTACATATTCGTCCCGGGGGATTAGTTTACACTTCCCGGTCGAACCACTGGTCATGCACAGCCGAGAGACCTCTGTGCTGGTCATGACGTTCTTTTCACCTTTAGCGACTCTTTCCACGAAAGACCGGTAATGGGCGTACTCAGTAATCGGGTGTCTCCTGCGAAGATCTTCCATAGAATGGATATCTCCAAGCCGGAACTGACGTCCATAATCGGTGTTTCGATTCTTTCTGATTATTTCCTGCAGGATGCGTTCCTGAGCCTTTCTCGGGTTTTTACAGGCAGATCTAAATTTATCCAGCATCTTGGTTCCCACGTAGAGTCGATGGTATTTAATGATGAAATGATGTAACGCAGAGAGGATGGAGTAATGCTTTGATGTTCGTTGGGTCGAGATGAAAAGAAGCACAACACCAAGGATCATTCCAAGAAAAACCAATATTCCTGATAAGGGAAGAGACAAACCTCTGACACTCCAGCTGTTTGATAATTTCTAGTAAGAATGTAACATCCAAAATAACTTGAGAGCAACGGCAGAGCAGTCATGACTTACGAAAGTGAAAATGTTAAAGTACAGTACATGACATGAAACATTCACGCATGAGAGAACGTGGAACAATTAAAGCCAAATTTAAATCGATTGCTGTCATGAGAGGTTCAGATCATAATTACGCCTTAGTGCGGCCTGGCAAGTATTGAACCAACGATAAAGTGATTTATCGCGGTTTCTCTCTCTGTTGTTTCTCTCTCTGTTTTAGGAAGAGTACATCGAAGGGCCATGCGAGGAAATGATACCAAAAAATAGCCACAAATTAAAACTGTTATGTGTTAGGCCTACCTTTAGTGAGATACAGTACAGTCCACGTTAATGAAGCCCAGTTATACTCCAGGGAATGCAAGAGGCCACCGAATCCAAGCGAATAAAGGATACTCAGAATACCGGCAATGAAAAACTTGGAGGCCATTGTCATGAGTGTTGTAGTCGCCAAGAAAAGGAAACCGTTAATTGTTAATCGAGGCCACACCGACGAAATTGTTCGATGGAACAAATGCCATTGATAATCCTCAGATGTATATTTATTCTGTAAGCAACAGATTTGGAAATAACATGTATGGTTGTTACAAAAGTAAATATACAAACATAGCCTAACTAGTTGCAGTGCTTTAAGCCTGATCCTATGTGATATTACCATAATGTTCAGTAACTGTACATAGCTTGTTCGACTTAAAGTACTTGCTTCGCAACTAACGACACGACTGATAAGTAACAACATAAACTACATTATATCATATTCTAAACATTAAGTCATCCATATAAAGAGCTAAACATTACGTGGCATTACACTCGAGAGAGAGTATGTGTTGTAGAAAAGGTAACCGTTGTTAATCGAGGGCACAGCGACGAAATTGATGGAACAAATGCCAATAATCCTCAGATATATTTTTCATGTAAGCAACTGATTTTGAAAGTACATGTATGGTAGTTAAGAAAAGTTAATAAACAAGAAAATATACAAACATAACTAATTGTTTCTAATCATGAGGAATCATCCGGACTTATATATCACACACATGTAAGGAATTTAAATCATGGAAGGTACAATTGTACCGAACTACAACGACAATTCAGCTTTTGGGAGAAAACAATGTCAACACCGTTATATACTGCGCATATAATTATAGGGTGATGCGCGTAAGTATGCCCTGCCTTTGTGTTCAGTAATACTGCCACCATATACGCTTCCTGGGGCCAAGTATGTCAATGACCAGTGTACTTTCACAAACAAGATGTCAGCCTCCTCGTAGATAGTCCATGAACCAGACAAAAATTTAGTATGAAATTGCCAGGGGACTAAATGCCACTATGATTTTTAGTTAAACCGGCATCGTGTGAATAGTCAGAATTTATGTGCTGCATGGACATTTCATAGGAGTAGCTTTATGTGTTTTAGACACCATGGCTGCCATTTTAGAAAGAAACGGGATTTTAAATATATAAAGAGCCACTCCACGATACTTAGAGGATATAAACTGTTCGAACCAATGTTTTAATTTAGTAAATGCATAATACAGTTTTATAACGGTAATAATCACTCGACAATGGGCTAGTGGCACTGAACACAATGGAGTGTATGTGACCGGCTAATAAGATTCACAAAATATTTTTAACCGCGTTATAGTTAGCGTGTCTATATACTTTTGTTTGGAACATACCATACCATATTTGTTGGGCACATACTATACAATATTTGCTGCACAGTGCAACATAATATCACCCTCCCCACGTTTGTCACATACCATCCAAAAGTGATTCGGAAACATGGCTGATTTTGATTGTGTAATACTCTTCCTGGTGCAAAAATCATGGATCCGCCCAGGCTGCTGTATTATGTATATACCCCGTACAATACCAACTCTTTAATCCCCATCACTGTCATCGTCGCTGTCACTCGAGACTTGTTCCACACTCATCAGAATAGTCTTGCGCCATGTTCTTACAACTCTGTAACTTCCACTGTTCTGAACATCATAATCCATTAAATTAAGTCTGTTTCACGGCAACTACGGGCTCACCTGCATGAGATTGAACTTAATACAGCATCAGGTGCAGGTACACATGACCATCCACTGGATCGTCAGTTCTCCTTTGCTGTTCAGCATCCACCCGTGACCCTCAGACGGTGCCGACATATCTGGGACATCACTCTCAAGGCTACGTCTCCATATAGCAGTTTGGTAATTGGCACGAAGTGTGTGTTGCCGCAGTGTATCATCACATGGCGGCAGCTGCCCGGATTCGACATCTCCTTTATTTGCACAGAACAAGTGATAGCGCAAAGTATTGACATCTGATAAAACTTTGTTTTCTTCGAGTAAATTGCACAAGTAAACTCTTCGAATTGGTTGAAACCATCATGTGAGAGGTTCCATGATTCCCCAAGAGAGATGAATGTCTGTCGGTATTTGCCATTCTGCTGCAGGATGTTCAGTGCTGTTATCTTTCTCTGGCCTGCAAGCGCACTCACCGGGCCACAGCCACTCCATGCATGGATCCCTGGATCTGCTGAGCATACCTCATCTCCCAATGCTGCAGCCAATTTTGTGATGTCGATCATCCTTGATTCTAGATCTGGTCCCACGTCTTATGAAGATATGGCTTTCGATTACCTTGCTTAGACTCAGACAGATGATAAATACATCAGTGTCATCGGCTACAAGAACAATGGCCGGGTAATCATCCGCCGCATGTTGAGCATGTAGGAAGAGTCGCGAGTCAGCTTGAAGCATTCCTCTCCACATGTGACAAACATTATTCTGTCACCAAGCAATTCTCTTTTTGATTCTTCTTTCCATGACTCTTGCCAGAAACTTGTTTAGTTCGTGTTTTTGTGTCACTTACATGCTAGCAGGCGTCTCCAGTTTTTATTTTGTGTCCTATGGTCTATTTGTCTTGAATGTGACGCCTTCTATGTATATATCGAAGACTACATCAATATGATAACTTCCTTTACCAGCATTCAGTGATGCCTTAAATACACAATCAGACAACTGCTGAAATGTCTGCTTCTCCCCATGAAGATTCTATATGAGGGCCATACCATCAGGTATTGTTGCCCATGGCTCTGGAAAATCATCCGCTTGTTCCACAAGTCCCTCCGAATGTTTTGCAAAAGCACCTTTGTTAGTGTTCATAATACTTCCATCCGGGTTTGCAAGTTACCACGGTGTGGGCCCGAGAAGGTGGCAAAATACATCTTGCACGTCCAGATTCCAGTTCTTTGCAATACGTACCATGGTGCCAAATAACCTTCTGTCTGCTTTCAAGGATATTTCTCTGTTTGTGCTCTTTATAGATGTCTTCCTAACTTCTAGATTCAGTTTCTTGATTGGGTCATAGAAGCATTTGTCTTCTTGCAGGGGTTCTTGAAAATTTTGGTAATCCTCCTCTCCCTTTTGCAATGCAATGCTATCAGAAGCTGTAACAGTGGCAACTGCTCCAGTTGAAACACTGACGAGATCTGAAGGGCTCGGTCCAAATGGGTTAATCCAGTCATTCTCCAGTAAATCAACCATGGCTTCAATGTTTGTTTCATCTTTCTTAATGCGAGTAAAGCTAGGTCATGCAGACGTATATGGCCCTGAACAAGGATTATCTCACGAAGTTGTCTCAAGGCAGCCGCACGATTTTCTGAAGTGAGATAGTAGCGAGCTACAGCACCGGGTTGGAAGCTGAAACCTCGTGTCCCTCCTGTGGTTTGGATGTCTTTGTTGACTGTTTCTTCTGTTGTTTGGTCGACTGGTATTCTGGCGAATGGATTGCCTTCTTCACTTGAACGGAAAAGCAGCCTTCTCGAAAATGGTGATAAGTCAGGGCAGGTTTTCTCAAGATTTGTCATCTGTGCCTAATAGAGTGGAAGGTACCTGGCATAGTTTAACCTTGTTCAAGGCAAAGCACCATGGGATAACTTGTCTTATGCAAGCTAGATGGAGATACCAGTCACCCTCCCTATCCGCTCGTAGTAGCCCTAGCAGGATACCAACCATATCGATGTACATCATACTGGGTTAGATTACCATGATTGTGACGTAGCACATCTAGATAAGTCTGAAACAAGTCCAGAATGTCTGTACATGAATCATCAGTCATTGCAGTACTAAGCGTTTCATGACAGACGCTGTCGGTGGTACTATTCAGCTTGGGAACATCTTCAGGATGGTTTGATTCTAGCCAGGTCTAGAACCCTTTCCACGCCAGCCGCATTACTGCTTCGTGTGCCAATGTATGGAGACGTACTGCATTGCTTGCCTTCCAGGACCTTATTCATGGATCCTTCAGCAATTACACCTGCTTCAACTGCCAGATGACGAAGCCCCCGCATCACCAAACATTTTCCCCGATACGCGACATGAATTTACTGATGGCATAGAAGTTACCCATCCTAAACGCAATTCTAGAACTACTCCATTCAGAGAAAATTGTTTACACCTTTCTAAATTTAGCAGTACTTATTTTGTAACTTGAAAGTTTACCTTGATTATAATTATAGTCACGTTGACAAAAGAATATTGATTACATCACTTCAATGTTACATCCAGCCTCTGATAGTGTCTCAGGGCAGATGGTAATTGTGATCAACTGTGAATTGTGATCTTCAGTAGACTTCAGGGTGCACACCGTTAGCATGTTCTATGGATCGCCAAAACAACATAATGTAATAATGGTACGTTTCGTCAAGTTGAAAGTGTTGAATGTCCCCTGAACTGCCGGAATGTTTTCGAATTTTACGAGCATTCTGACCACATAGTCCTACATGTAAATTGTAATTTACAATTTACATGTTATACTTTATTTTGGGGTACAAATGCCTGAGAAAGCGGTGATTTGATTTCATAGCTTTGGTGATTATAATTATCTTCATTTTGTTCCAAGCATATAATGCACCTTTCCAGTATGTTGCAAAATCTGTATAAATTATGTCGTGAATTTCTACAACCCCCCTCCCAGCCAGTCACGTATTTCCGGATCATCTAGTTAATAGATGCGTTAATAAGTACCGTATCTAATTACAAATACTATTGTATAATAAGTACTGTTATGCACAAAATTCTATGATTATAACTCCATCATCTTATAACTTTAGAAATCCAAACTTAAAATTGGACAAACATTGCATATTATTGCTGATATAAAAGACAATTCTTGAAAACGGCAACCATTTTTAAAGATGGCGTTTGGAACACAAGCTGCTCATCTGGAATGTCCAGCATACATTTTCAGATACTTCAAACATTGCTGTACACGGAAATCATACTGGAAATTAGTCCCCCAATTTGATACTCAACTCCAAAATTTTGGGGGTCTGGCTCTTGGATCGACTAATAATCAGACATTGAATGGAAACAATATAAATTAATAGGCTTCCAAATACGTCCGGCAAAAATGTAGGATAAGTGAGACTCCAAATTACAATGAAATAAAGTTCTAACAGACTAAGTGAGTTTAGTTCACTTCGCCCTACAATACCCGATAGATTGTAAACCAGGGAAAAGTACATCAGGACTGGCACTATGGTGACTTCAACCTCCAGTATGGTGGAGTCGTTATTTGTATTCTGTCCCGTCGATCTCGTCAATGACCTGACCGTCGTCCATGGTGGATAGAGTGTCCTCCTTCTCCTCCACTTTCGGTGGTTCCTTTCATCCTTATTTGAATAAATTCATCAATAACTGGTACCCGTTCCACCATGCCAGTCTGAGGTGAGGTGGAGTATTCACCTTATTGACAAATGATATGCGGTAACACTCCCAATATCCATGGCTAGACTTATTACATTTTTAACGAACTGCCTATTTAACACATTCACGAGGCTTACTAGTTCTAGTTGTTGGCAACCGATAACATTTTGCACCAGAAAATACAATTCACCTGGGTACGAGCATCGAATGAAAATATAGTTATAACAATAGGAATAACCTGGGTACGAGCATCGAATGAAAATATAGTTATAACAATAGGAATAACCTGGGTACGAGCATCGAACGAAAATATAGTTATAACAATAGGAATAACCTGGGTACGAGCATCGAATGAAAATATAGTTATAACAATAGGAATATCCT
>JAODAG010316497.1:0-12044 GCA_027574785.1 Orphnurgus asper | reverse complement strand
ATAGGCTATATATATATATATATATAGGCTATATATATATTGCCTATATATATATAGCCTATATAGATATAGCCTATATATATTAACTTAACCAATTTCTTTCTTTCTTTGTGACGTTTTAGGTCAAACGGCGCCTTTCAGAGAAGTTCTCAGGCGAAGACAGGAGAAGTTTTCCCATATCCATTTCAGAGGGACGTCGCCCGACGACGTGAGGATGCGGAAGGTCATATTTTTATTATCGACAAAGCGCTCAGGGTCATCGTTTGTCGGAGAGTTTTTCAACAAACATTCGGATTTCTTTTACATGTTCGAACCTCTTCAAATGCTTACTTTCTACGTTTTGGACGGAAAGAAAAATAACAGTGCTTTCGACCATACTGCTGAGGATATTTTACAAGGTTTGGTCGATTGCGAGTTTAATCATGGATTTAATTCTGCACGAGAGTGGCTCACCCGGAGCTCACCGATATGTGCGTTCAACGACGAGCTGGCAGCGTCTGAGATTTGTTCTAAACGACCCATGGACTACAATATAAGCAACATAGAACAAATGTTAACAGAAACGTGCAAGGCGAAAGACGGAATTGCTTTCAAGCTAATACGAATTAAAGATTTGGAATTTGTCAAGCCGTTTGTTTTAAACAAGACGATAGACGCCAAAATACTGTACCTTGTTCGCGACCCCCGCGGCACGATGAACTCGAGAAGCAAAATAGGGATAAATTTTGACTTGATTCGTCGAATGAACCACACGTCCTTTGAGGTCGAAGACTTGTGTGAAACAATGGAGAGGAACCTGGGATACTGGACCGATACACCACCCTGGCTACAAGGACGATTAAAAGTGATACGGTATGAAGATGTCGCCCTCCATCCTATCGACTTGGGAAAAGAAATGTTTCAGTTTATCGGCCGTGAATTTGACCTCGAGGTCATCAAATGGTTATTCTTGAGCACTCATAATCTCTATACGGAGGAGTCGGCCAAGGCTTCGTTCTTTAAAACGTCTCGCAATTCTGAGATGAGAGTGACGGGTTGGCGAACAGAGTCGACGTGGAGCCGAATATCATCTATTCAAAATAAGTGTCACAAAGCCATGGAAATGGTGGGATATTTACCCATTTCCGCGGAAATCTTCTTAAGCAATTCCAGTATTCCATCGTTTTTACCATATCGGCCACAGGATACATAATTCTTCCGTTAGGGATTCATTATTGTTTTGTCTCGTAAACCTTTTTAACGGTATTCCAAAGTCTTTCAAAGCAACCCCAAACTTGGTTTCTCTCAGCAGAAGATGACAGGAAGGTGACTGTAGTGTCGTGTAGTGTTTTTTTTTATTGTTTGTTTTTAGGAATACCAAGCAAAGATGGAATCTTGGCTCTAACTAAACAAAGGTGACTTTTATAAGAAACTGGGCTCTAACCCCACAACGGCAGCTCTAATCCTATTTCGTTCGATCGGACTGTTAAAGGGACCTACGGGACCATTGGGCGGATATTGTAGTAACGTGTAGCGCATGACTGTGTTGGAGGCACAAGGCCCACCTTTAACCAGTGCTGTCCGTCGTTAGCACCACAGATAGGCGACTACTTACCACCGCAACATGGTCTTAGCCAAAAGCTGGCCGAGAAATGATGATCCGTTCAGTTGTGTAATGTAATATGTTGTAATGACAAGTTTTATTTTAAGCCCAACCTTCTGAATTTTGATGGCACAGACTTTTGGTATATAATAAGCATAGGAAATAACAAACCATCACGATCGCTTCACCATACCATCCATATTATATATATTTTTTTACATTTGTTACATTTGGGTCTATTACGGTATGTGTTATATTGCCTATTTACGGACAAGGCTTAGGGCAAATCTATTTTAGAATGGGTGAACAAGAAACCGTCTCGAAAAACCAGTACAAATTCATAAAAAAAACTTCACATACCGGTTCCCCCATTGGAGCGGTATCGTACACTAACCGCATCCCAACCCCCCCCCCCCTCCCTGTCATTTTTTCCCCCGGTGCAGGATAACAGGGGTCCGATCCTGATCAACAACGTCCAGGCTCGGGTGACGGAGGGAGAGATAACTGCGATCACAAACCAGCTGCTGAAGGCCAGAGACATGGATTCAGAGGACAGCGAACTGCTCTACACTCTGACGCCGCCGGCCAATAATCCCCAGCGAGGTGGGTCTCGGTGAAACACGCGTATCGGGGGGGGGGGGGCCCCTGAGCGACGTTTGTGTAGATTTAGCGTAGGCCAGTGCTACGTACGCTTCGTGGAAGAGTTGTCTCCGGGACATGGACCTTCTTATCACACAACACCGAGATCAATATTTTACCCGGTTCCAAGTGTTTCTCTATATGCTGTTGAATTCAAAAGTTTTTACCCTTCCCTGGATACCGAGCAATGAAGGCGATCCCCTACCTGACTTGGATGCTTAACACCAGAATTTACAAACCCCCCCCCCCTCCCCTGTAGACTCTCAGCGAGATGGTGAAGGAACACTGTCATGAATATACCTTAACAAAATATCTTTTTGATACTCATCGGAACCCCAATGCAGTTTTTGCATTCTCGTTCTGTTTTCCTTAAATGTACAGATTTACTCAGAATAAATTTGTGTCAACAAATCTGTCTGTGGGAAATGATGGATAATTTAATTTGTTCGTTGTTATAAAATATATGCAGATTTGTTATGCCAAAAATCCTTTTTTTGTGATATTAGAAATTGATCAATGAGCACTGAGCCATTATAACATGTTACCCAATATGTGTCCGGTTACCATATAATTTGACCAATGAGAATTGAGCATTATTGCTTGTTGCTATGCAGTTACCATGGGAATGGCATTCCTTCTTAGATGGACAAGCAGTGGGGTTTGTGAAGAACCCACTTTAGCCAGGGCAGCTAGTGCAGCTAAACCTTGACTTGGCAAAACCTTTTCCATTTCCAGGTGAAGTCCTGATGATCGTCCCGATCCCCGGGACCGGCTTGGAGGACGGCTGGGTCGACATGGGCAACGGATTCATGAAACGGCAGATGTACCGCTTCAGGCAGGGAGACCTGGACGAAGGCCGGATATACTACCAGAGCAGCGGGCTGGAAGTAGATGCAGATTACTTCATGTTTGAGGTAGGGTTATGACAACAGCAAAAAAATTACCCTTTTAAAAAGAAAAATATATAAAAATCTAATATTAAAATTTTTTAGACGAATGTCTGTTTATGATGATGGTTGTTTACGTTGGTGCAATATACAAAAGATGTATGTCTGTATTGAGATATACAAATACATGTTTGATATAAATAGGACCTGGAAGATACTTGGCACTTTGACTTAGTTTTGAATTAGTAGTTTGAGTAGTTGTGAATTGGTGGTTTCACTAGTTTTGAATTGGTGGTTTCACTTGGTTTGAATTGGTAGCTTGACTAGTTTTGAATTGGTGGTTTGATTAGTTTTGAATTGGTAGTTTGACTAAGTTTGAATTTGTAGTTTGACTAGTTTTGAATTGGTAGTTTGATTAGTTTTGAATTGGTTGGTTCACTTGTTTTGAATTGGTGCTTTCACTTGGTTTGAATTGGTAGCTTGACTAGGTTTGAATTGGTAGTTTGACTAGTTTTCTTTGTTTTGTTAATGATTTGTTCCATTGTCGATCCCTTCTTACATCAAGGTATCAGATACTGGGAATCCGCCCAATGTCCTGGCTGATCAGATGTTCAACATTGCCGTGATACCGGACAACGACGAACCGCCCAGGCTGCTGCCTGGCATACCAGAACCTCTTGGAATCTTGGTGAGTTCACCGTGCATGACGTCTTTCCATTTTGTCTTCTGAAGAAGTTTCTTGAATGACATAGTCTCTCCCGACATTGGGGTATGACAACCATATGCTCTTTCCCTGCTGCACATCCTTATCATTGCTTCTATCCCCAGGTACGCGAAGGAGAGCTGACCACCATCACGGCCAACCTCCTGACCTACACCGACCCGGACAGCGTAGACAGCACCATCACCTACAACATTACGATACCTCTCCACTCAAACGAGGGCAGCATAGAACACGCGGACTATCCGGACGCCGCCGTCTGGCAGTTCACCCAGGCTGATATCAACGCCGCCAAAATCGTGTATCGGCCCCCGAGGATCGACATCGGAAGTCGGTCGGCGACGTTCGTGTTTCACTTCATGGGTGAGCGAGACGTCGTGGAAACGACTCCCTCCTGCGTTTATGGGCTGAATTGCATGTCCATGGAGTAAAAGCCTAGCTATAGGATAATGATAGCATTGTTAGTGTTAGGATGTGTTCCACAACTGTAATAACGTAACGTTGGAAACGCAATGAAATTTTCTGAAAACGAGCATCGCTCATAGATGGAAATATTGTTAAGAATATCCCACATAATTGAACAACAGGAATCGAACGTTTGTCTGTTTTTGACCTGTCTATTGTAAGACTGACCTGTGCGACTCAGTTCATTTTTGCACTCCTCACATGGAACATTGGATGGACCATCGGTTGATTTGGACTGACCACACGACATGCATGTTGGTACACTGTTCTGTACGTCATACGATGAGTATATGACGCACCTATCCATCACTTCACTGATGCACCAAACAGTTCAATTGACAATCCTCAGATGGAGAATTGGACCATTGGTTGATTTGGGCGGACCGTACGACACGATGTACTGTATGTCATTGTACATGGATGCTTTTATGGCTTATCATTGTTGTGTCATTTAGTTCCCCTGCAGGGTACATGGCTGTATCGAGATGCACCTCTCCCCGGGGTCACCTGGTCCCATGTTACATTTGTCCAGTGCACCATGGATCAAAATCATTTCATGACATAGAAATCATTTCATGACATAGAACCAGGCAAATTAACACCAGGGTCAACATACGAGTATCAGTCGCAAATTTTCTAGCTAAAGGAAAAAGTGCCAGGGGTCCAAGTATCAGTGTAAATGCTCTAGCACCAGTACATGTGCCAGGGTCCAAGTACAAGTATCAGTGCAAATACTCTAGCACCAATACTTAATTTCTTAATGCATATGCTTTGATAGGTTTTGGGGGAGGAAAGTGGTAAATGTTGGTTAATTATTTTTAACAGATCCAGAACATGCATTACATTAACAATTAAGTAATATTTTTCACTATAACATACAGTTACCGACGTCTACCCTGACGGTAATTCCATCGGCCCCTTCCCTTTCAACGTCACCATCCTACCCATCGACAACCTCGCGCCGACGTTCCGCAACCCCTCCCCCGCCCTCCAGGTAGAGAGAGGCGGCCACATCCCCATTCGCACCACGGTAGCGGACGTCGTGGACCTGGACACCCCGGGCTCCCGGCTGGTGTACACGGTGGTGAAGCCGCCCCAACACGGGTACCTGATGAGAGGTGGTTTCGATCATTTCGAAGCTGGTAAGGAAAGAAAGGCCCCCAGGAACTTTATGCGTGTGTGCCAAGTATTGAATAGCTTCGAACCTTTAAATTGTGGAAATGTTAGGTTTTAATAATTCCAAACGAGGCAACATCCACCCTAACCTTCCCGTGTCAGTTTCACAGAGAGGGATCGTCTACAGACCATGACAGACATACATCGAGTAGGACGCCAGAGCCCAACATGCCACCATATTTACAAGCTTTCCGGCACAGCATGTAAAGTCTAAGACATCCACTTAAATTGAATCATTATTATTCATGAAGGGGGAGGAACCATGATGAAATCTAGTAGAATTAGCTTCTAAAAATCAAGTAAGCCCACTTCAGAAGGACTTTATACCATTGGATATGAGTCTTTCGTCGTGGGAAGAAGGGGTTTAACCACGGGATCGTTCCTAATTTCAGAACGACTTTTGGGATTCACGTATATAAAATGCCCCAAATTTCTGAAAATATTTTTCTTTCGACATCTTCAAAATTTGACGTCTTGCACCTTCTTTAAAATTCCTCGCCTATCGGGAATCCTCGCAGGCGATACTTTCACCAAGCAGGAGCTGGTGGAGAACACCTTCCACTACATCCACGACGGGTCCTCCGTGGCCGAGGACAACTTTGTGATCGAGGTCACCGACGGCCAGCAGGCCTCCACCCTCACCGCCACCATCCACGTCCTCTTCGTGGACGAGGCCAGCCCCCTGGTCAGCGGCAGCACCACCCTCTCCATGCAGCTGGAGGAGAGGGGCAACCGGACGATCACCTCCGGGATCATGGCCTTCCACGACGACGGCTCCAGCCCCAGGGACGTCGAGATCCGCCTCATCTCCGTGCCGAACTTTGGCAAGGTCCAGCGGCGACTGAGGAGCGGCAAGTACGAGGCTGTGCCGCAGGGAGGGTCCTTCACCCAGCTCGACGTCGACAATTATGACATCAGGTTAGGGACGGTCTTTTGAAGGCTTTGGTCATTTATTTTTTAAATTTGGGACGAAAGGTTGAAAGGTGAAAGCTGGCTTCATGACTCGACCATTTTTGATGAGGAAAATCGCTCTCGAGTAAAGTCTTCAGATTTCTAAACAATAACTTCCCCCTGGAATGCATTTGCAAACCCCTGTTTATATTCCCCCGGATACCTCTAGGGATGGCTTTTCCCCCATCGTGAAGTTACGTTTACGAGTCCTGACGAGGGGCGTTTTTGACCCTCGCCACTTCCATCGCGTGCTCGTTTCACTTTGGCAATTGCGATGGTCATCGTTTCGAAGACGTTCGGTACATCTTTCACCGTCCCCCCTTACAGGTACGTGGCGGTCGGGGAGATCGGTAGTCAACCGGTCAACGAGATATTGTTATTTAACATCACCGACTCGAATGGGAACACTCTCCCCAACCAAGTCTTCAGCATCGCAATCACTCCGGTGAACAACGAAAGACCCATCGTGACTGTCGCGGATAACTTCCAGGTAATATATAATCCACTAGGAGACCGGTATTTTGGTGAAAATATACCCACTAGGAAACCAATATTTTGGTAAAATATAACCTCTAGGAGGAGGCCAATATTTTGTTATATCCCCACTCGGAAATGTTTTGTGTATAGACATTCCGTTAAGACTTTTTTTTAAATTGTTTGAAAGTGTGAGAAGCTAAATCTAGTCAAGTTCTTGAGCAAGATTTAACTTCATCACTAGGAAGAAGTAGTAAAATCTCTTTGGGTTTGCGAGGGAGTGATGTGTCAGAGTTGTCGTGATGTACATCACTGTTGTAATACATGTAATGATTTATTAGCCCTCTCAAGTTACCTTAGTCTGCGTTGGATTACGACGCAATTAATTGACGTCTCGAATCGCATATTCCATGGTGACATGGTAGTTTTTTATATTTCCATTGTTATTGATGGAGATTCGTTGCGCTGGAAATAGTATGCAAATCGGTATATACATACGTAGGTATACGGATTATGGCCATATGCAAATATCCCCCTGCCTTTTGGAAAGAAATTACCAATTCCCCCCCCCCCTCGGGTCAAAACCCCTGCTGTCACGTGGGGGTCCGTACTGCCAACCCTCAGAACGATATTCAAGGAGGGATAGGGGATGGATGGGTAATAACGGTGAGGTCGATTTTGATTCGCATTCCCTCCCAGGTGGACGAAGGAGCCCGAGAGAACCTGAACACCATCCACATCCGAGCGACCGACGTCGACACCTTCCTCGCGGACCTGGACATCGTCGTCTCGGTGCCTCCTAGTTTTGGATTCCTGGAAAATATTGGACCGGGTAAAGAAAAAGTTTGGATTGGATTCGGATGTGGATCGCTCTGCTTTTTAACCCTCTCTCTATGGCCTGTGCATTTTAACGAACCGGTGTTTCTGCTCGATTCATTTCTCGATTTCTGCTCGAAAAATATGTAAAAATATATAGGTTTAAAAATCACCTAGAGACACGAACATGATTGATTTTATTACATCTGGGGAATAAGATTCGTTTTCGTGGACTCGGCGTGCGTAATCGGACACGTTTGTTTTACATTCGGACTGGGGAGTTGAGCCACGGAATTTCAGGTCCTCGGTTAGACTTCTATTGTTGTTTCTAAGTTTGGAATTGGATTGGAATTTAGAATTGAATTGAATCGATTTGAATGCTATGCGAACCTGTGTTCTATGTATGGTATCATCACTTAATTTAAGAATCACTTGGAGGCGACTTTTTGCCACTTTTTACGTCATAGGCAATAGCTTCCAAATATGCCAGAATATCCTAAACTGGTCACATTTAGGTCAAAGCTTTGCATGCCTGTATTATGGTTGCGATATCACTGTTCACTGAGAAGTATGTATATCGTTTTTGGTCCGTCTTCAATGTTCGGGAGTGCACGAGGCCCCAAAGACTGAGCTTCTCGTGGAAACTTTTTCGGCCCATTTTAGTCAATTGGCCGAGTACATGCAGCTAACTTAAAAAGCAGCAGTTTGAGTCGTGCAGTAACAAAAACGAAAAACCCTTCGGCAACTTTCCCTACCTGTATTTAGCATCGCTGTGTCCAGGCATCCGTCAAATAACACTGAAAAACAAAATTGAAATATTACCTCCAACTCCAGTGGTATATACTGACGTAAGGTTGGAAAAGGGAAGAGGGGGGGGGGAAACAATTGCTGAGGATGAACTAAATAAACTGTTAATTACATGCTAATTAGAGCCAAATTGTAAGAAACATCTTTAGTATCGTTTAAGTGGTATTTCAATTTGTGCTAATTTCAAGAGGCACGATAGGAATATTTAAAATAATCCAGGTCCAGAAAAACTGCCGTTTTGAAACCGTTTTTGGCCAAAAAAAGATGAGAAAATAAAAAGTTTCACATTTTTTTTAGTCTAATTAGACAGAGTTAAGGAGGGGGTTATCTGATCCGTGCTCGTTTATTTCTGATCCTGGCAGTCGAGGGTTCCGAACGCTCCGGCGCCGGCCAGCCCATCGCGATGTTCAGCGTGGAGGACCTGATCAGCGGCAACGTCTACTACGTGCAGCGGGACCACGCCGGCTTGGAACCGGTGGAAGACGGGTTCCTCTTCCACGTGACCGACGGGGCCAACAATTCCCCGCCGCAGATATTCAACATCACCATCAAGGTGAGGACCATGGTATCCGAAAGGGGGGGGGGGCAGACGGATGCGTGTCTCCTCCGTCGGTTTCTCTGCTCATTGGTTACGAGCCTTATAAGTATCTTACGATCTGTCCGATCCTTGGATGTGATCGGACAAGTATGAATTAACATATTATTAACATATATGAATAAAACCTATACAAAGTGTACTACATACATAAGCTATACAGGTGTACACACGTTTGAACTGACCAATGAGGTGACACTTTGTAACCAGTGTGTGTCGGCCCTCTATACATTGGTCATATGATCTCGTGTAATTGCCCTCCTCCCCCCCCCCCATAAAACCCCTTTCAAACATGGATGGGAAGAAGGGCATCTCGTCGTAACGTTAATAATCGGAAATCGGATGAAAATATCGAGCCTTTGGCTTTCCGTACAATTTCACATTTTCTCTCTCGTGTTTTTTGTTATTGTGTTCGCGCAGCTCATCAACGATGAGGAGCCCGTCATCTTCATGGAACCGTTGCTCGTGGAGGAGGGCCAAGGGGCGCTGATAGCCAACGTGACCATGTACGCTAGCGACCTGGACACGCCCAGCAGCGAGTTGACCTTCGAGGTCGTTTCGCCGCCGATCCACGGGACTCTGAGGCGACTGGAATTCCGCGAGGATGCCATGTTCACCGGAAGAATCCTCGGAACTGGAGACTCGTTCACATACGAGGTGAGATGCCGAAAGGTTGAATTGTGTACAATTGTAAAAAGGGGGCCGGTGCACTTGACGTATTTAAGTGATCCTGAAGAGATCGCTGTTGTCCCCAAACCAGGTTCACTGAATTGCCGTTGTTCATTAACCCTCGTCCCGGCTTCTCTGGCGGTTTTCGCAGCGAACGTTTCACTTGAGGTAACCGGCGAGAGCCATGACAGGCACGTCCGCGAGGGTTGCTCGAGGAGCTTGACGCTGCGCTGCTGACCGGTGTGGTGGGCGTTGGATCACCAAACAACTGCCGGTGTACAAGCCTGGAAATCCACTTCCCGATCGTTACACCCGTTGGCCCCACTCTATGAAGCAACCGAGACCAGGGACACGAATCGGTCTACGTTACCGCTCGTGCGCCGTTGAGCGACGTGCGGTAAAGGGGTTAATTAACTCACCGCCATTAAAATGTTTTGGAATAGGTTATATATATATATAATAATAAGAAAAAAATTCCCACTTATTGAACAGGAGTGGCTGGTTGTTCAACTCTAAAGACATAGCAGAGCTTCAATTTTGTCCCATTCGTCCTAGTACGTTACAACACGGACATATAACGGCCGGCTATCCGAGACGGTAGATACCTTTTGTTAGTCCTGCCTCGTTTTCAAATCCTCCTAACCTAGTTTTTAGCGGTCCCGTATAATTCGCACTTCCCGAGATCAATCCCCTTAACCGTTTTTTCTTCTTCTTCTTCTTCTTCTGCCTCTTCCAATCCTCCCGATTTGTCCCGTAGGACGTATTGGACGAACTCTTGGTCTACATCCACGACGGGAGCGACATACCGTCCGACTACCTCACCGTCGAACTGGGGGACGGCCGATTCCGGGCGCGGGAGACGCTCCGCATCATGATCGGACTCGTGAGCGACGAAACCCCCCGGGTGACCGTCAACAGGGGGCTCAGCGTCCAGTCGGGTATGTTCGTACGGCCGGCGCATGTGGTCAATATCGCGGTTTGGTTTGTCAAGAAACAATTATTTGCGTGGTTTGCTGGAAGCAATAGACCTTGGCGCCGCCGTCAGAAAATTGATATGTTACCGACCATTAATTAACCACACCATTAATCACACCGTTAATTCAGATTTCCTCCTGTCGAGGATAACCGGCAGAAGTTACGTAGGGAATTATTATTTTTTTCCTCAAATTTCTTTTCCGCAGGCTCTGCGATTGCGATCACGGCAGACGATCTGATGGTCACGGACATCGACTCTGCAGATGAGGACCTGGTCATCACCATGGAAACGGATGTAACCATTGGTTCACTTAGATATGTAAAGGATGATAGGTCAGAGGTCATTAGTACCAGTGGTAGGAGAACCACTTTCACACAAGGAGACATCGATAATGGTAAGGAATCGTTTGCCATGTTTTAACCACTATTTTTTTGGTTTTGTTTTACTAATCGTGTATCAATTAAAAACATGGTGTACGAAGTCAAACTTACGATGGAACCACAAAATAAGGAGGAAGCTTCACCTATTTCTGTACCATGGCTGGATCTTATCCCATTTTGGTCTGATTTCTCTGTAATATAAAATATAAAAAATAAAATAATATAAAAATTCACTGTATTAAAAAGATCCCCAATAAATTGTACTTGTCAGTGTTATGCAATCTTAAGTTTTGTAAATATTTATTTTCACCAGAAAAGAGCTGGCACAACTCTTCAGAGATCTGTAACTGAAGATTAACTTTAATCTAGTTTAAACTGTGGCAGGTTACTGTTCAGCTTAATATTTGAATAGCTAGCTATATACTCTTATGCTAAGCATCACAGAGGGTGAATAAGAACAGATATATCAAGCTATAAAAGTATCACTGCAATATCCTTTCTCCCCCCCCCCTTAAATGTGTTACGTTTAGTAATCTTTTCACCGAGAAAAACATTCTCAAAAGTATAAAACTCGAATCGCATCACGTTTTTCGGTTCACAGGTGACATCGAGTATGTCCACGACGAATCGGAGGCGGCCGGTACCACGGTGTTCAAGTTCTCCGTGGTCGACCCCGAAGGCAACCAGCTACTCGACCAGTCTTTCATCATAACCATCGTCGGTACGTATGCCGGCCCCTTTTTTCGATATGGGGGGGGGGCTGTCGTCGTTTGCACGAACACGGAGGCGGTACGAGACCCTCGAGTTAATGTCTTAGATGTCCAGATGATCGATCGTATTGTTCATGTACAAACAAAGTTTATCACGTTGTCATGCAACGGCTGCCAAGATTTACCAGGGGGTAGG
>JAODAG010316487.1:0-12047 GCA_027574785.1 Orphnurgus asper | reverse complement strand
GAATGGTTGTGTCTTTGTAACTAAGCACAATCAAACTTTTCAAGAGGCTATAAAAACTTTAAAACTAATGCTACTGTATGTCGGATCAAAAATTTTCCTGAGCTTTGTGTAATACATGAATAAGTTCATGCACTTCATTCATGCACTGCTAGTCTAGCCAGATTAGATAGCCGCTTGCTAATCACTCAACCATATTTTTTTATTTTTTTTATTTCGCTTCATTCAGCGCAAGACCTGGCCAAAGATGCCGCTGCCGAAGCAGTCGCTGATCACATGAAGAAGGCAATGGAGAGCGACAGCACTAAGTTGGACTAATGCGTGATGGGAAAAAAAGGGAAGCTTAGCGGCCACTCTCCGTAGGGATGCACAACCAACCCACAGCCGGATTCAGAAACCTTAGCATTTATTTCTTACAAGTCCCTCATTCGTCTCTTCGAGGGTGGCGGTACCAGTCGTCTTAATCTCTTTCATCAAAAAGTCATCAAATTTGGAATCGCTGCCATGCCCTCCCCACCCCCCCCCCAGTTTGCTATATCGATCATCCTGCTGTGCGACGAGTGTAACATTTAATATATCCATGTAGAAGTACTGTTGCTACGTGTCAACACTGGTGTGGTATATGTGTATTCTTTAGATGTCATAGTTTTTTTTAATTCAACCTTCCATATCCAGTAAATAAATATCCAGTAAATAAATATCCAGTACATTTCAATTACTGCTATCAAGCTGTGCTAATCTGGAATGTAAAATGTCACCTTAGTTTACCTATTTTCATTCTTCGAAGGCATTTATTAATTCACCAGATACCCTGGTCCCTTGTGGAGTAGCGATGTCTCGTTGACACACCACCCCCCTCCCCTCTTTCATCATAGTCAGAAAGCGACAAAAAGAAAAGAAAAAAAGAGTTATACGTGACTTTGTGATTTCCCTGTATAATCCTAGCTGGGAATGTATAATCGGCCTTGTTGTTTCTGCATGGAATGTAATTGTTAGTTCTTTTGTTACGTGTCAACGTTGTGTGTTTTTGCGACGATATCCCAGTCAGCACAATTATGACTCGGTCTTTCAAATTGTGTAACCTTTCTCTTGCACATTGCTCTCGGAGCAGCCCCCGTCGGAGGAGGAGTCTCGGAGGATCGAGAAATCCAGGCTGCTCGCTACACCAACATCCCTGTAAACATCCTCTCCTCTCCTCTTTGGCAATAAGAAACCCCCATATTCATTCTGCAGTGTGTGCCTTTTCTTTTGATACACGGTACCTGTAAGCAATACATTATGTGCAGATCTTTTTACTCTCGACGTGCGTGTGTCCTCGACAGGCGAGGAGCGCAAAGACAATTGTTTATACCGATTTTCAGTCTTTTAGGCAGTACATGGTTATTTAAGTTATTTGCCCTTCCACTCGGAACGTTGCTCCCCACACTTTCGACTCGATTGTATTTTCATTTGTCCTACTTTACCCAAGGGTCATCTGATTTGGTTTCTTATCCCCTTATTTTGAGTAGACCTGCTCACAATTTACCTATTTTCTCCATCTTTCATCCCATTATTTTGGTCAGGATATATTTTTGCCTGCTATATAACCTTTCAACCCCCTAATTCCCAACACATGCACACACAAATGTAAAAACCTATCATTAACCAAAATGTTCAAAGTGCAAAATGATATCATCAGTTTTTCTACAATTTCTGCCAACGGTGAATTCATTTTTTGACAAAAATAGTTGAAAAGAGTAGTTATAGTCATAATGATATACATTAATAATAGTCCAAAGAATGTAAATGGTGCATGTTAAGTTTACATCTGCAATGATGAACACTGGTGTTAAAATTTCCAAGGTTACATATATGGTTATTTTATATTATTTCCTTGTACAGAAATCACTGTGCCATTGGACACAGCTTTGTAGTAAAATTGTGTTGTGGTGTAGGTTTCTTTTAATATTTGTTGTGAAAAGTTTGCATCTTGGCATATTAACATCAACTAAAGCTTTAAAGATAAATTGCAATATTGACAGTATGGGATAGTGTAACAAGTCATACTTCTATTTTATTATAGATATACTGTTTCACTAATTTTTGCCATCCACTGTTGTCCCAGATGTGTAATCTGAAGAAATGTACTGTATTGTTACAGTTCTGTCTAGACAAACTAGAATGTATTATTTCAGCTCTGTCTAGACAAAACTTGAAGGAATGTAGTAATTCAGCTCTGTCTAGACAAACTGAAGGGAATGTAGTAATTCAGCTCTGTCTAAGCAAACTAGAATGTATCATTTCATCTGTCTAGACAAACTTAAGGAATGTATTATTTCAGCTCTTTTGTGTAGACTAAACTTGAATGAATGCAGTAATTCAGCTCTGTCTATAGACAAACTTGAAAGAATGTAGTAATTCAGCTCTGTCTAAACAAACTTGAAGGAATGTATTTATTTCAGAGCTGTCTAGACTAACTGGAAGGAATGTAGTAATTCAGCTCTGTCTAGACAAACTTGAAGGAATGTATTTATTTCAGAGCTGTCTAGACTAACTGGAAGGGATATAATAATTCAGCTGTCTAGACAAACTTGAAGGAATGTAGTAATTCAGCTCTGTCTAGACAAACTTGAAGGAATGTAGTAATTCAGCTCTGTCTAGACAAACTGGAAGTAATGTAGTAATTCAGCTGTCTAGACAAACTGGAAGGAATGTAGTAATTCAGCTCTGTCTATACAAACGTGAAGGGTGTGTTGTTTCAGCGCTGTCTAGACCATCTTCCAAGGAAATTATTGTTTCAGCTCTGACAAAATTTTTGACACACATAATGCATTTTATTTGGCCAGGGATTGCTGCACCTTACATTGAACGCCTTGGCAAACACGAGCAAAACTTACACAATCCTGGAGGACGTAAATAGCTGGACTGGTGGGGGGGGGGGAAGGATGCAAGCCATCAAAGTTCAATGAGGGGGCACAGTATCACCCCATACACTCTATGTGTTAAATGTGGCTAAGGAATCTACCTGTTGTGACTGAATTGAAGGGGGTTCCTGTCCCACTCTACCCACCGGATTTACGTCTTACTTGGATTCTCCAACCGGGTTAGCACGAGGATTGTAACTGATTAGTAGTAATGTAGTCAACAGCAGACTTGATATTCAATTGTTGGTGTGGGTTAGCTCCTTTGGAAATCGACATAAGCCATTGTATATTTCAATCAGTTGATCCTTATTTTCACTACCACATGGTTTCACATTCTTTGTCTTTTCATTCTCCTTGATTGTGGTTTTATAAATTATAAAACAAAATGAGCAAGTGCATAAATGTAGAATTAATACCGTAAATATAATCATTGACGAAAATAAATGTGACTTGGGTAACGACCAAAATCTCTAATGTGTCATTTTGTTAACTGTAAGTTTGATGCTGGACTAGCTCAGACCAGCTCTTTGTTTCCAGCAAAGAATGTACCGGTGAATAAATTCTCCAGACAATGTACTGTGACTTTCCCCAAATATTACATCAATTATAGGATGCATACATGTGTATGTATAAGTTAGGAGATAGGATAGTAGGCTATGCACTATATGAAGTACATGTCAAATATAGGATACATACAGGAGTATAAGTTAGGGTGTAGGCTAGTATCTACATACACATGTACATCCATTATATTTGAGGTACCCAATAGTGAAACAGGAAGCAAAATGTGAATGCTTTAGGATGGAGTGAAAACCTCTCTCACTGAAGTTCGATGTTCTGTTCCAGTTGTATCTTAGGCCAGCTGCTCAACTTAATACAACCAGGACATTGGATTACACATAAAATTTAATAGCAGGATGGAACATTTTGTTCCAATGCTGTCTGGAACCTATGCAGTCTAACTTAGCATGTTAAGCGACACCTGTTCGAAAAACAAAAAAAAGTAGTATTTGCCTTCAACCTATTTCTGGCCATGTCCGACAGGGATGACAGTAACCTCTGGAAGCTGCTACTATCACAGATTTGTAGTGGAAGGAACAAAACTAGGAATTGTATCACTTATTTTGTTATCTGTCATCAAGTTGTTGGATACTTGGTTCGAGAAGGTCACGTTTTCAAATTTGAACTCCAGTCACAAAAGGCCCTTTGCTATGCTATCCTGCATCAGTGGTGTTGCTGAAATTGTAATAGCTGGATTTCACAAGAAACGTTGATTGATTTCACAGGGTTGTTATTCCTTGTTGGTAGTACATACTAGTTAGCGAGAAAATAAATCCTCATATGGGGTCAAAGAGTTCAAAGCCCTGTGCCAAGCTATGCTAAACTGTACCTATGCATTATTAAAGCAGCTGTGCAGAGTTTGAAGTTATGTCCCTGATTTCATTCCAAGTGCTGTACTTTCTAACTGTACCTCTATCCTGTTGATATTCTGAATTAAGGTCTGAATTAAGAATTTGGTCGAGTTCGACAGTCCGCGATAACTGTGATGAATCGTGACTTCCTGGTGTCATTTAATTTTCGCTTGGATTATCCCAGCCCGAAGATGATGCTTTCGCTACGGCCCTGGGGAAACCCTCCCCAGCAAATCGCTACTAGAAACTTGTCTAGCTATGGCCCTGGAAGGGGAACTCCCCCCCCCCCCCTATAACCCCTCTATGATACGCATCAACAATTAACAATAAACAGGTATCATTCCCCCATCCTTTAAATAAAATTGAAATAAATGAAATTAAAGTATCAGGCTGGCTTCAGGCTTCTGAACAATGGGCGTGTCCTTACCTCGACGACACCCTTTTGTAAGCCCACATACGGCACCATTTGTCTTGTAACTTCATTGTTTTACTTGAAAGGACATGCCCCTTCCCCTTTAGACCCCACCCCCCTGCCAAATATATTTATCCACCCCAAATGTTGATCTACCAACCTCACCTGCCTTGCATAGGTCTCCAACATCATTGTATTATAACATCTTAGTAATGCCACCGGAGACAGCTACATGGCAGGTTTGACAAGACCGTTTACATGGCTAGCTAACGGGGTGAGCAGCTATCGATGGGCAACGTCACAATTCAAGTAGAATCGGACCTGGATCGGAGAAACGTTAAAGAGCAAGCGTCACGGCATGTTGATTTCATTTCCATCAGCGAGCGCAGTGACTTTCACACGTTCGTCGAAAAACACAAACTGCTGCCAAAGTCAGTTAAGTTAGTCTTAGAAGAATCCACAACAGCCTAAAGATAATCATTAGGCTGCTCTTTACTTGGACTGATATATAATATTGGTTTTTGAGAAAACCCAACCAAGAAGGAACTTTGGGCTCTAAACGAAATCAACGGGGAACACATGCCATGGCACCATCGCGCCAAACGCGCCAAACTGAACCAACTAACTTCCCAGGCACCAACTCCTGTATTGAATCGGACAGATCAAGAGATCATTCGGCTGGTGCCTCGTAATGTGTAGCACACGATTCTGTTGGAGGACATACTATAACTCCACCACCATTGACCAGCGTGGGCAGTCCTTAATGCCGCAGATTGTACAGTTACAAGACCTTGAGATCATTGGCCGAGTGTACTGCCATGTAACGTGTAACCGTGGATCAGGACAGCCCCACCATTTTTTATCTAATGGAGGAACTCCTTAATACTCGCACATGCTACATAAACTAGCTATCCTCTGTTGAATAAGTTTGTAACTCTTTTTGATAGTTTGCTCTATCGGGTATCAAATATATTTTATACATCTGCTCATCCATCTCGGCATAAATTTGAGACCAAAAGGGATGCCCCTGAGCCGTTTATCAGGCATTCGCCTTTCTCCGTTATAACCCGACAAAAGTCCGGCCTCGGTGTCAAGTAATTTGAAAAAACAAAATCAAAATCATTTATATCTTTATAACATCCTTGTGTAATAACTTGTAGTTCTACTGACACTCAGTTGGGTTGGACCTATCTTTAAAGGAGGCAAGATATCACTGACATTGAACTATCCTTTTGCAGGTATTAAAATACAACAACAACAAAACAGACACTAAAAACTGTGTGAGGGAATCCTGATGATTACTTTTCTTTACATAAAAAAACATTGAATCCAGCTACATGACAATGATGTTTTTTCTGGATGATCGAGCCCTGTGTTTTCAAATCTAGCCAAGTTAAACAAGAAGTTATGTCTGTACAAGTTTCCAGATAACCAACATCATCAGATTACAGATGATACATAAAATTCATTAAAATTAAACTCTTTCTTTGTCGATTTGATTTTAGGCTCTTTTTTTGCCATAAAACCATCAGTCATCCCCATCTTGCAAGGCTTAGTTTCTACATTAATTACCTCCTACAAGGCTTTTGTCCCACCCCCTATATCTTTGCATCATCACGTAACCTCGACGATCCAAGTTTTGAAATCTTTAATTTTTATTTCTTTTCTTCCTCTTCTTCTAATGAACCGTAGCATGTGGAAATTTCCAATGAACTAACTGCCGAGCGTAAACCGTTCTCATGACCTTGTTAAGTTCATGCCTTCCTCCACAATATGGAGCCTGCTCCATCAAAACGCCGACGTTTCCCGATTCTAGGAATCTATACAAAAGTCAGTTTAAAGCAAATTAAAGGCAACCTGCATCACACGCTGGATGGTTCAGAAGCAAAACGTTCGTCCATTAACTTAAAACTGTTCCACAGAATGATTTGTTCCGTTTCTGTCAAATGTACGATCTCTTTTCAGTTCGCCTCGTTGGCATCAGTCAGAGATTTCACCATCCTCCATTTCATCAACGGCGACCCTGGGTGCAGATTTTACCGCAACCGACGATTCACAGTCTATTCCTCCTCTTATATGCGCCTCGTAACGGACATCATCGATAACTCTATCCGCTCTCTCTATCAAAGGGGTAGCATGTGTTTCCATCTCGGTCTCCCCTTCGACGTGATCCTCCTCCTCCTCTCCTGAGACGTCGTTATCGACTCCCTCGTTCGTCCATCTCTCCGCCGCGTTCCTCCCTCCGTCCTCCTCGTCGTACCTCCCATCATCTTGACCTGTATCCGTCTGGTTGGTGCTTTTCTTCTTTCTTAACCTCTGGCGCCTTGACTTGCCGTCTTTCTTGGACTGAGACTGGCTCGCAGCAAAGATGGCATCTTTCGCCTCTTTCGGAATTTCTGAATCTCTCTTCAGCAGTTGGAAGAAGATGCCGCCGGGAGTTCTTTTGCGGGTTCCGTTCTGCCCCAAAGAAAGAAACTTGAATTTAGTTCGTTCAGAGATAACAACAACAAAAATTTAGATTCGAGGTTAATAGACAATACGGTATTCCCTTACTGAATCATGGAGTCCACAATTTACTTAATTCTTACAAGATGTAACAAATGCTTAGATTTATTTTGCTACAATATCTGATCCCACTCAAGTTGGATTTATAGTATGTATAGTATAAGGATGTACAGTATAAGGAAGTATAGTAGATACATGAACAGTGTCTTACTGTACCTTCTTCTCCCATCTTAATGAGCAGATCTACTTCGTACACATGGAAGGTATGATTAGGGAGGCAATTATTTTATCATACGACCAACCACAGATGTGGAGGAACATAACCTCATGGCTTAGGACTCCAAGTCGGGTGGGCATTCGAAGTCAACCATCTAACTCACTTTGAATGTTTCTTCAATTTAATGCCAATACCACTTCAGATGGGTACCCTCCTCCTGGAAACCCTGTGTGTATACCCCAAGGCCAGGCTGGTGTCGAGACGACAACCTCCCCGGTTTGCCCGACGTCGTGTACAGCAGTACTTACGTTCACCATCATGCCTCCATTTTGTGCAATGTCGCAAGTCTCCTTCCACATGGCAATTGCTTTCTCGACCCCAAGCTCGTCGACTGCGGTCTTGACCATGTCTCTCTTTGGTTCTTGGAGGCTGTAGGCGATTTTCCCTGCAACCTCTTTCTTGTGCATATCTGGCTCTATCTTCGTGTACTTTACGTCGCTTTCATACGTCGTGATTTCTCGCCTGCACCCGGGGTGGCCGCCGCCGCCGCCTTCGGCGCTGGTAACATCGTCGTCCTTCGACCCCAGACCACCCTTCACCGCTACATGGACCGCTCCACCGCCGCCGCCGCCTACCAGCCAAGCGTCGTCGTTGCTACCGCCCAACGCCTCGGGCAGCTTCCGGTCCCGACTGCCGGCGGGCCCCTCGAAGCCGACAGGGACGCCGAGCAGCTGCGGCTTGGCGGTGAAACTGTACGATTCCACGTCTCTCTCCTTGCTTGCGTACATGTCAAAGTGGATGATGTCTCTCGCGACCTGATCTTCTTCCTGCTTCTGGACAACCTCGCCCCACACATTGTTCCGCTTCCGTCTGAAGCGCTTTGATTCGCTGCCGGGGTTCCTGGAGCTCACGCCGGCATCGGAAACGACCATCGGGACTTCTCTCTTGAGTGCAGCAGCTCTCTTCTGCCTCTTCCAGGGCTGATCCTCTTCATCGCTCGCCGAGGAATCCGAGTCGGACGGCGCTGCCGGCTTACAGCGGTAGCTGGTCGCACTTGACATGGTATGGCGGGTACTTGCAACTTGCCCTTGGTGTTAACTAGTACGTTAAATAGAGAAGAACTTAGGGTAAAACATGTCATCATCTAGGTTGATCACTTCCTACACAGAGACTATGATTAATCTTTTGGAGAAGAGGATCAACAGTCTTCAAGCTGTCTTTACTTCCATGAATAACCAGTTTGGTCCAACTGATGTATAGTAAGTATAGTATATATCTATATCTATATATGTATATGTATGTGTGTGTGTGTGTATATATATATATATATATAGTATATAAGTTTTTGTAATAGCGGCATAAGTAACGAAGCATAACATAGGAGCCAGATTATTGGGCTCGGTTGCAGTAATAACATTAGGTTTAAAGCTTGAGACATGTAAAGACTTCACAAGTATTGTATAGGTACCGGCTTGAATCAATCTTGAGTAGATCAGCACATCTGCGTGGGATGCCACAGGGTTTGGTGCTTGGTCCACTGTTCTTTCTTGCTTATATTAATGAAGGCTTTGCAGAAGAATCTATGATGAGCCAAGATCTTTTACAACCTGAGCTTCCTGAAGATTCTTTCCATCAAGAATCCTACTCTCTGAGGAAAGTTTGTATCATCAGCAAATTTCTTAACAGAACCTCTTGCATAAACTTGTTGAACATCACGAAGAGCAGATGACATAGTAAAGCAGCAATATATACTGAATGAAAGAATAAACAGCATCAAGAGCAGATGCCTCGCCATGCATCACGTCAAGAAGCTTCCTTAGAACTAAATCAGAATGGACTCACAGCGATCAATATGCAACGTACCTCAGTAACAGACTCACAACTAACAATGGTAACACTATTGTCCAGTTCCACTCTTTCCCTTTGACTCACTACCATTAACCTGTCATTTTTCAATTGTGTCGTAATAACTTCGCTCAGAACAGCTGCAGTGCAGTGGTGATGAACAGGTTGCTGTCACTTCCCTCGGTCTTAGAGAAAGTGGTCAAAGATCGAGGTACACTCACGTCCAACGGATGGGTATGTTACATCGCAGTCCTGGGAGCAGGATGGGTAGATGTCTGCCTTGTAACTTGTGGTCGAAAAGAGAAGGCTTGTTAAAGTCGTTGTTCATCCATGATCAAAACACGAAGAGAGGTTTCCTTAGGAGCCAATAATACTTTATAACCCTTAATATACTTAACTAACTGCAAACATCCAGCATAGTTTCCATCTCTTAAATTAACACTTCTACTGCACACAAACTGAACATCCTCTTCCAGCAACACCAGACTACATTTCACTCATTTTCAATCCACATATCACATTCGTCACAACATATCAAATTATCTGTACCACATGACTATGCAAAACCATTAAGTAGTATCAACAAACTGAATAACACTAAAATTAGTACACATAAGTCATGATACAATCGTCGGTCTCACAGCTTAGGCTAGCAAGTGTAATATCACAACACATACGTTAGGGAAACTTAACATATGCTGGACACACAGAATGAAAACACAAAATAAACAATACCAAAAATGATATGGAAAGAATTGACAAAAATACTTACAACAGACAAAAGCTGTACCTCAAACCAAATTAAAACTCCTGCAAACAGAAACCAGCAAAAAGAGATAAGTTTTGACAATCGTAGCCAATCCACAGTTAAACCTTTTATCATTGTGGGCAAGATCTCATCGGCACCATGTAACTGACATTTGATAGAACAGTATATATTAAACGTGTCATTGCATGACACGTTTAATATGTACTGTTCTATGAAATTAAGTGTAATAGGGTCATGTTAGGTTGTAGGATCCACATTTAGCAATGATGTCATATATTGTACAATGCACTAGGCCCTTGTTTTCACTATGCAATGAATTCCCCCAATATCCAGTACAAAATGTACTGCAAATCTACTTACACAAATGACTCCACAGAGGCAATATACCAGATGATACATCTGCAATATAAACCTTACTGAGGAGAAGTTTCTTTTGGTGGTAAAAACTTTTGATGGTAAAATGTATAACAAGTGCAACATGGTCTATTGCAATAGCTTTTATCCTTACAGTGGTAATAAGCTTCATCAGCAAGTTGCTATGGTAACATTTATACTCAGTGTTATTCTGAAATTACTGTTCATTTGATTCCATGTTGGTATACTGTCGTTTTCATCTTGCGACCTCGTAGTCACTGTGTTGCAACAGCATTGTTACCCACCATATAAGACATGCATTGTTCAATGCCAGTAGGCCCCAGCAATAATTCACACAGGACTGGATAGCAACAGAAAATCTCGGCGCTAGGTAATAATATAATAATTTTATGATTTTGGCCCATTTCTCAAAGGTATTTAAAATTGTAACTTGTAAGAGTACTTAACAATTGTATTTTCTTGCATTTAAGTGGCAACCAACAATAATTAACATGTGGGATGATTAGGGATTTCTGTTTCCTTAATTTTAAACGAAACTTCTCCTCAGAAAGGTTTTATATTGCAGATATATGTGTAATACACCATCACTGTGGTTAATGATGTGAGTACTGCATAATGAACATTTCTGGCAACATTTGTGGGGTTCATTGCATAGCGAAAACAAGTGCCTACCTAATGCTAGCACGGAGGTTTGTGTAACGTACCGTAACCTAGGACCTGATCAAAGACTAGCCTAGTATTACTGGAAGCATAGGCCTGCAAATGTATACAGCATTGAAAAGATATGCACAAAAAAGAGTACCATTGAATGGAATTGATCAATTCCTAGATTCCTAGACTAGAGCGATTTTAAATATCCAAATCACGAGTGCATAAACAGCAGGACTAACAGCTAGGCGTAAATTTGGAAAGACCGTAACATACTAATTAATACTATTACTCAGTATTAGTATTACTAAGCGATAGTGTCAAAAAACCATAGCGTAACCGGTACCAGTAATTTTAAAGGGAACAACATTCTTGTCCAACCTAGCAATCGACGTTTTGCCAAGTTCTGCAAACGTAATATTAACGGTTTCTTTAAAAAAAAAGTATGTCTATTATGATTTAGTAAATACACTATCTTGTGAATCTAGTATTCTTCGGAGGTACCTCTTTGCAGGGAGAAACTTCGTAAAAAGAGAGTGTGGGTAAATTCCTTCAAAGTTCAAACACAGGTCGGGTTTGAAGGTAGTATCGTAATAATACATATGTGCACAAAGCTCTACTTCGCCCGGGAGACTGGTGTCAAACTTTTCAACACGGGGCTCGCGTCTTACTCTCGGCTCCTTTGAATTATTATTATTATTATTATTAATATTATTATTATTATTATTATTATTATTATTTGAAATCAAGCTTTTGTCATTACAAGATATGGGGAATTTGGGGTGAATGGCTCCTCCTCTTACTACTCCGTAAGGTGAGAGTGTGGCGTAGCGGTGCGAGTGTCCGCTTCTTTGTCTAAAGGTCGCCGGTTCGATGCCCAGGCGTGACTTGTTCATCACAGCTGCTTTGCAGTGGTGGGTGAAGTCTTCCTTGGTGGATTTTCGGTTGGATTTAATGGGTTCTT
>JAODAG010316486.1:1899-23008 GCA_027574785.1 Orphnurgus asper | reverse complement strand
GATAAAAATTGGAGCACGGTTATGATAAATTATTTGAAATCAGTAAACATTTCAAAAAGTTAACCTGGACGTATCCTATAAGAGCGGAGATATATAGGCCTATCATAAGTCCAGTCTTTTCGCTGTTACGTAACCCATGTAGCGTGCTGCGAATAGACTTACAAAACTAACCAACTACCATGATACATATAGGCCCTACAATTTTGTATGTATACATGGTATTGGTTGTTTTGGTTAAATTAAAGTAGTTTCACATTCTGTAATCGCTACCCGTTCTCAAGGACTGCCCTGACACGAAATACGCCGTTCAGGGTGGTCCCGGCAAGGTGCTGGTGCGGGAAACGGATAGGCCGTGTTTGAAAATTACGCAGAATACCACATTTTAAGTTCGTCGCCACACACAAAACGTTAGAGGCTTTGGCATTATACTAGAAATGTTGGATGCGTACCACCCCCGGCCATTTTTCAGTGGCATAACGAGGATGTTACCGTATTTGTTTCTGTAGAAAACATTCCTGTTATACAAAAAAAAGCCTCTATCATCTGTATAGGTTTGAGTTGGAGCACAGCGGGGGAGTGATTACATGAATATTTTGCAGGGGGATCGTGTACATATTCTCATGCCTGTGACGTACCTGTGACGTGAGACGCGGTTGGATCGACCGATTGTTTTAACCAGACATGCGACCCCAGTGGAGGAGGCGCGGAAGGACGCCCTCACTTTTTGGCAGTTTTCTAACGTGACATTTTACTACGACCTTTTCGTATTTATATATATTTCTGTATACAAAGGAGAATGACGCCAGACGACGAAAAGCGAGGGCCTGGTCTTTTCTGGTGGCGCTGCATGTCTAAAACAATGATTGGACACGGCGCGTAACACAAATCTAATAGCATTGACACATACGGTACTTAAAAAGCATTTTACCAAAAGTCACCAAAATTGTTACAAATTTCACGGGCAAGTAATTTAGCTGGAACGCAAATCGGTTTTCAGAGTACCAGTAGCCGTAGCCAAGCACGGGGATTCTGGAAACAGTTCAACCCCACTGTTCTGCCATGCCCGCTTTCAAATAAACATATGTCACTACTAAGCCATGGAATGTAAAATGCACTGTGAATTCATTCATACGCTGCTCTTTTTTTCTTCAAGTTGCAGACGTTAAACGTGCTTGTATTCACGTCCCTGGTTTGCTGTCCAATTCTAAACGTCAACTGGTAGTGGCAGTACCATATGTCGTGAAGGCCCAGCAACGTTGTTTCATATGTGCAGTGAGGGCCTCAGTTGAGTTCCCATCCCTTACATCGCTGCCAGCATGTCCCAAATTGTAGCCTTCCCAACTTACCGTACCGTACGGTACTGTATCCGATACTACTATCACTTTATCCTAGTTATAGGCCTACATATATAATATGTTATACAATTACATGAAAACCTAAGCTGACTAAGTCTATAAAATTAGGCTAGGCTTAAGTTTAAACTAATACAGAGTTATATTGTTGGCTGAATTAACATACGGTAGGCTATATAGACAGTATACAACGTTACAGTTTCACTACGCCAGCCTATATAGTAATAACAATTATACCCAAAGCCTGAAATAAAGTCCTTGATCCACAAATATACGGTACTAGGTAGTGTACGTTAAGAAACGAAACAACCGATAAATAACATCTAACATTGTTATAGGCCTGTTTCGGTAGACGTGTATACTATTACGTGTTAACGACACATACCTCGGTCGATCATCCAATATGACGATATTATTCAAATACGGTTTTTAGCGTCCATTCTTAGGCGTGGTTAATCTTACTGGTAGGACTTGACCTACACAATAATGTATAGATTGAAAGTAAGGCGATAGAATGAATGTATTTTTTTTTAATTAAGAGAAAGATTCAGTGAACACACACCGTCTGGTAACAACTTGAGGGACGATTTGTTCCAGTTCCATTTCACAGACATCACTATAAAACGTTATATCACGTTAAAACTGAAACAGGCACCGAAACAGGAGGCTGAGTTGTTTGCATGGCCCTTAACTATTAAAAAGTGGTGCTTTGTCCCAGTAACAACCCCTCACCCACCTCGATTTTCCAGGTCAAAATCAATAGCCTACATCAATACAAAATATTACTTCTAATAGCCGTTCGACCAAAATCTAGGAAATAAGCAAAATTAACTTAGCCTATAGTATTCAAATAATATAAAATGCCGTTAGTCACCGCGCAGATTACAGTGCACATAATGTACCGAGACGTCAATTATTTAAAAGTCCTAAATCGTGGTCATGCGGGCCCATCCGCCTCTCCTGTATAAATATGGAACCATTTTGAAAACACGGTGACCTATAAATTTCTCCAATTTTCCCCTCACTTTTAAAGGGACAATGAAAAGGATGAAATTCCAACAATACTGTTATTAGTTGGTTGTACTATCTGATCTCCTTATTAAGGGAATGTGGGAGGGTCATTTCAACGAAGTACGGTAACTGTCAAATAGTAGTTTACCCATAAATTGGAAGAGATATTAAAGACAGCGTGTCCTAAAATGACTTGAAAATGGCATAACAAAGAATGAAAATTTTGGTGTTTCTAATTATACAGTTCATTTTACAGTTATTTGAATATTTTGAGTTTCTTTGGGATCCTTCGAGCAGATTTGTTTAGAACACCGTAGGATATGCTGACGAAATGTTTGAATATTTTAGCGTGCAGACATGTAATGGTGCAAGTTTCTTTTAAATTACCAACCCTTTGGAGGTTGCTGTCAAGCGTAGCATTCGACTTCAGAATAGCATACTATTCAGATCCATCTACAGTAGATGGAATCGATCATAGATTCACCAGTTGCATTGACCAGTAGACTATATAGCATCATGACTAAAAGCAGGATAACTCAGTTGTGCTGGTAATTAGTGTCATTTTGAAAGAGAACTTTCACATACACAACAAATAATCCACTAAATAAACCAAATACCAATTTTTGAAATAAATATTATAACGGTTACTTATAAATTCTCTATCTCTACAAACTTTGACATGTCCAGACCCAGGATAGAAAAATACTGCCACTGGCCAGAATGAGGTGGAGGAAATTGCTACATTGTCGTTCTATAGTTAAACATGCATTGCCCCGTAACAAATAATTAAACCAAAATATTCGTAAGACACAAATATGTCCGTTTTTCCCTTGAGCAGGAATCGACCTTGACAAATGTTTTATGATGCCTTTCGTGTAGAGTGTAAAAGATAGCCGGGCTTTCCCTTGTGCAGGAATCAACCTTTGACCGAGTAATATTCGCATTATGGAGAACCCATGTCCCCAATTGTCTGAAAGTCCATTTCTTGAGCTAATTCTCCAGGTCTCCTCCCCTTCATGAATAGTAATGATGCATATCAATTAGCATGGCCCGGGCGTGTACGTTACCGCCAACTTCATATCGAGTATGGAGAAATTGGAACTACAGTTGCGGAGACATTGACAATTTAAATTTTACCTCAACTACTGTGCACTCATTAATATGCTTGCTGTCCACACGAAAAACAATAGAGACCATCAACTGACCGTGACCAACGTATATTCCAATACACACACACCAGGGAGTTGTTATTTAGGAGATACAACAGTATCGACCAGCTTTAATCCAGTCAATAGCCACTTAACATCTTTTGTTTATTTGATTCCTTGATTGACAGTTCTGTTGTTGGTCCAGTTCACTTGCTCTTCTTCCTCAAGAGTTTCTTTTCACATATCACGTAACAACTGAACAATGATTTCAACTTAACAATGGTTTGATGTCTAACTGTGCACCGACAGAATGTTATGACTACATTCGACATTTCATAAAAACGACTGGTCTACATTCTTTAATTTAATTATACCTCTCTGGAACCATAACTTTGAAATGAATGGTAACATATTAAGACTAAGCTGGGATTATTTCCACGCAAATTACGGAAGATTCAGAAGTTTTCCTACGATTGTTGCAGCAATATTGATGAACAGAAATATGTAAACTACCACCTCCTTATAGTGAATAGGGTGTCGAATGGCGTAGAAAATTTTAATTTTGAATAAGCAGAAGACGACTGGCAATATAAGTTGTATTGTAGAATCTGGTCTTCAGCACAATTGCATTCCTGGCCGAGAAACAATAAGGAGAATACTGTCGGTACTGGGTTAGTTCGGAAAGAGTAGTATTTGTTGTATCTCCTCCTAAATAACAACTCCTTGCACACACAAGCACCCGTACACCCAGACCCACACACACACAGATACTGAGTTGACTGCATGTATTCTGGAAGTCTTGGGCATCGGAGTCCAAAACAAATAACCCAAATTAGCTTGGGTTATAACAGCGAAACTATTAGAGCCAAAAGAAGACAACGACCACACAACTGTGTAAACGTTCCTCGGTATTATTGTATTCTTCAAATGGAGAGTGAACTGAAAAATCATTAACTAAAAAAGACAAATTGAAGAGGAAAAATATTCTTATTGGAAAGTGCATGCAACCTAAATTAGCCTTCATCACATTTTCCCCAGAAGGCTCACAGAAAGGCATGTCCAAATTCAACTCAAAAGTACATAATAATTGTAACAATTAACAATTAATAATAATAAAAATAATAATTACAAAAAACAATAACAAAAATAATAACAAAAAATGACAGTAACAATTAAAATAACAATAATAAGAACAGTAATAACAATAATTATTACATTAGTAATAATAACAATAATAAAACAATAACAGTATAATAATAATAATATTGTTAATAATAATGTTAATAATAATGTTAATAATAATGTTAAAATAATTTATTAAATAATTTATTTATTAAACTTTATGTCAATTATATTCCAGTTGGTCTTTTGCACCATTTAGCTCAAAGTAGAGTACAAGCTGGTCGCTCACTACTTGGTATGTGTGCAATGAACTACCCCTTGTTAATATTACTATTAATCTTATTAGTATATTATTAGTATTATTAATTCTATTATTATTATTATTATATTGTTATTTCTATTATTATTATTATTATTTTATATTATTTGTATTAGCTTGTTGGTATTGTTAGCAAATGAATGCATATTTAGTATTGTTTTGTTGGTAATGTTGCCCCATATTGACAAATAATTGCTGTCACTCACAAGTCATTGTTATTTCTATTATTATTATTATTATTTATATTATTTGTATTAGCTTGTTGGTATTGTTAGCAAATGAATGCATATTTAGTATTGTTTTGTTGGTAATGTTGCCCCATATTGACAAATAATTGCTGTCACTCACAAGTCATATCTTCAAATTTGACAATCCTCCAGAAAAGCTATGACATATTTAATGAATTAACTCATTTTTGTAGATACCAATCAGTTTTTAATTTCTTTTGTTTAGAATCAGTATTGCTAGGTTACCTACTCGACTGTCCATAGCCTTGCTACTATGCAGCTTTCACAAACAGAAATAAATTTAAACACATTAACTTGTAAAACATTATGTATTGAACTTAAATTAAAAAAAAAGTAATAAAAATCCTAGGCAAACGAAAAAAAAAAGAAGCAAAGTGTTATGAATTAAATGAGCCAGATATACCATAAATCCGAAACGAGGTATAACAATAAAAGAAATCAAAGTCGAACATAATTATAGCACCATGAGAAGTCATGAATCATAATACGTACCGAGGGTGTGGCCGTGATCAGATTTAATGGTACCATGGTCTGAAAGGATGTCATACCAAAATTTTATGCTGCAATTTACTGGAAATTATTAAAATCATGCAAGATGTTTTGCGGCAGAATCCAATTTCAAATGAAACACCCCAGTTATTTGTGTGGCTAAGTTCACAGCTGAGGGGGCTTGATTACTTTTGAACCATCGATCATCTTTCAAAGTTGAAATAAATTATTTCCAAGGAAAATCCTTACTTTTTTGAGGGAATTGGGGGAGAACTGGGTCAAATGTCACAATGCTGTTTGCAGCATACATACCTTAAAGATTATAATTTTAAGGACAGCAGAGTTTGAAGGACATGGACATATTTTTACTCAGTTGACATTTTGTTCAATTTGATTTATAGCAGTTTTACTTTCATCTTTCAAAGTTGAAATAAATTATTTCCAAGGAAAATCCTTACTTTTTTGAGGGAATTGGGGGAGAACTGGGTCAAATGTCACAATGCTGTTTGCAGCATACATACCTTAAAGATTATAATTTTAAGGACAGCAGAGTTTGAAGGACATGGACATATTTTTACCCAGTTGACATTTTGTTCAATTTGATTTATAGCAGTTTTACTTTCATGGAAGAGGTCCTCTTTCAGTTTGAGTAGTAAATCAACCTTGTATTCTTTGAAAGTAATGAAACTGAAAAGCTTGGGAGTAACATTTCTTTTACAACCGAACAGGACTTTAGGTTCCTTTTTCGGGAGCAATGATCATGGGTTGACCGATGTGGGGTTTTTCTTGCCGATCCGAACCGATATCTTCAAATAATGTCAATATCATGCAAATAATTAAAGATTTAAAGATGTGTAGGAATGTGTTGCATAACGATTCACGATTCCGTAGATATCATGTACTATTATTGTCGTGCCTGCAAATGCATTCTAACTAGACTGTAACGTGATTAATTGAGCGTAGTTTAGTTTTCAACGATACTTATTTGAGGGTAACTCGGGTTAGCCACTGGCTAACCTTCCCCAAAGCGGCCCTCTACTTAGTATACACATAAAACTAACATGTTACATAAAACAATGTGATAATCACAAAGCCAAAAAAATGGCATCCAAAAATAAAAATGCTTGATATTCATCACTTTTGCAGCTTTCTCAATTAATGCATTGTTAATGAGCGAAACTTCGTAACAACAGTCGGTAAGGATCTACAACAACCGAATTAATTATTCCCGGCATTGTATTTATGTCAAAATTTTTGCACTGTTTCGACGACCTGTATCAAGCTTTAACGGGCCTGTCGTAACGATGTTTCTGGCAACAAATGACAAGCCTTGGATTAAACTTCACCTCCTAATCATACCTGTGACACTATGCTGTCATTTATGCATACACAGCAATTAAGCAATTATTATATGCTTTCAATAGGATAAGATATTTCAAAAAGTTAAGTTGCTCTTTCAATTGGGCAAATCATTTTAAAAGCATCCTATGCACCCTTTCATGGGACAAAATATTTCAAAAGTAATTTGCTCTTTCAACCAGTCAAATTATCATAATTTCAATTTCTACTTCCGTCGTTACTGATATTAAAAACGTGCGTTCCCTTTTACACGATGCTATAACCATACAATGGACACAGTTCTTTATCAAATAATGCAACACCTCATTACAAATAATAGCTAGCTAGGTCACAATATTCCCTGCCATCTTCAAGTGTATGATTCACCAAATTGTAAAGACTAAATATATATAATGTGTGGTTGTTATTACAGGTCATATATTCTCCCATTATCATGTTACAACATAATTTACAACAAGCGCATTTCAATCATGTCTCATATTTCCAACGTTATTGATATACATTTTTAAAATCAGAGTCCATTAAGCCAGTCACACCTCCCACAATCCACAAGATAAAAGATTCCGCCACGGAATGAATCGCTGTCTCAACTCAAAGCCGAACACAACATTTTTTTACGTAATCACTCGTCGCTTTCAATTAACGAGAGAACTCGATAAATTAATTGCTCCCCCTGGTTGGAAACCATCCCCATCTTCGCACTTGTCGTCTCCCTCGGCTCTCGTACCGCCTTGACAGGCGAACCAAAAATTTAATTTCTATTACTAGGGGGTGGAGGTGGTTCATCCGTTTCCCCAAAGCAGACGCCGTGGTTCAACCTCAAATCTCGGACGGCGAAACCCCCCCCAAAAAAAATAACCCAAAAAAAAAAAACCTCTAGAAAATCAATACGCCAAAAAACCGAGACATTTATGGGAAATTTTACACTCCGAGGGTCGCTGTACACACAAGGAGCGCATTACAAACGGAGATAAACCAACGCCAGTTCGGTGACTTTCCTCGTCAATTAATACTCCGACACCGAGCCACGCTCGGGCGTTGTGAAATACAATCTCCCCCCACCCCCGCGCAACCGAGCCAAATCGGCAATCATTCGCAAGACAATGATGACCGACAGAAAATCTATCTAAAACGTGGTATTTATAAATCCACAGAGTGTATTCGAGAGGCGTTATTGCCTTTGATCAATAGATGAGATGTATTAGATGTGGTGTGATTTACAGCTATAGCCGAATTTTCCCTTTTTCTCCGCCAACCTAAACTGCGTATAATGCCTCGGGCCGTGGAGGGACTATTCGAGTGGCGCGAGATGTGGAAATGGAAATGGCCTTTATCTTTGGAATCTAACCATGGAACAGTTTTATCTGGAGAAGGGGGGCTTGTGAGTCATCCCTTCTAAAAGGGTTACACTGGGTCAGTGATGTCGTGCAGGAAAGACAGAAGAATTGCTCGCCACGTTTATCGTCCATTCTTTTTTCCTTTCACTTCCAAAAATACCTTTTGTACCCATGGCATAACGACAGTTCCTTATTATTAGTGTTATTATTATTATTATTATCATTGTATGCAATAATAATACTGAACTTGCACAATATAGAAAGGTGAAGAATAAACAAATATGCACCTGGTCCCTCAAGCAAGGTATAAACACATTTTTTTTCAAAACTGCATTTTTAAAGTTTGACAAATCTTGACACCCTTTTTTTTTTTTTTTGCACGCCTGAGAATTATACTCACAAATCATGTTGGATGAATTCCTCACAACGAAGTTTGGCAACTTATCAAATTAACTTTAATTAAATTTTAAGAAGGGTTCAATTGTGTAATACTGTAGGTTTCATCATCTATTCAGCAGCCGACAAAAAGGAGTCGCAAAACGTTTGAAAGCAATGGAGATGTTGAGGTTGACTTTGAAAGAATCTGTCATTTCGTTAAAATCCAATAATAATGTGAAATTTGTTCCTTCACAATACCCACAGCTGTTAATAGGTCAGTAGTATATATATCTATTTATTTATTTCAATGAATTTGAACCAGTGGCATTGCTGGACTTATTTTGTTCATGGGGAGGGGTCACTTTTCTGATATATTTGAAACGATACCAAAAGAAAGACCATTATATTGCCTAACTCAGAGCCCTTTATCAAAAGTTGCTTCGAGAGATTTTCTGACACATTGGGAAATGTTGAAATCCCCTATGTTTTTGCTCGGAAAATTCAGAAATTTATGCTTTTCCAAAGTTCCTAACTTTAATAGGGGAAATTTCTCCCCTGCCAACTGATTAGAATTACCTGTCACTGATGGGGTTAGGAGAATTGTAGGGTAACATTCGAATTTGTGACAAAATAGAAAAGTCGAGGGGACTGCATGGTGACATTCTGCTGAGGCCGTATAAATCATCACACAAAGCAGAAAATGATTTCGTTCAGCGAAATTGGTCAAAACTTTTTTGCAATATATCCTGTAATATCCTGTAGGTCATATGAATATTTTATTGTTTTATTGTTATACGTTATTGAATTAACTATGGCCTTCAAAAGTACTATCATGGACTCGCTCGTGGGAATCACATTAATGTCTGCAAAACAAAGTCCAGCTTTAAGTCTGACCAAATGATTTTAATTCGTAAAGTAAAGTGTTCTGAAAACATGATACCGACTCGTTTCTTTTGGAATTTTGTAAACATACAGACACATCCCGGATAGACCGGACGGACATCGATTGATTTTCTATCGACTTCATCGAATGTCGTTTTTCGTTCTGTTATCGTGGGTCAGTGGCAGATCCATGCAGGGGGAGGGGGAAATTTTGTTACTTATAAAATGGCATTAATTACTGATTTGTTTTATTCTTGAACGGCACCCCTGCAATTTCACGTCCGTTTCTCTCTACGTTATCCCGGAAGTGGTAAACTATTGTTCCTGTCAGGATGTGCAGTTGAAAGGCTACCTATAATTTGCTAGCAAATTTGGTGGTCAAAGTAACCATCCACCCCATCCCCGCCTCCTATGACGACATTAACCCTTCGTCCACACACGAGGGAAGGGAGAGCAACCGGACCATCACCCACTGAATTTGCTGCTGGATGGAGTTATTGTTTAAACTTTGAAACCCCAATTAATTAAACCCAATTAATTTTTTTTTTAATGATTCATGTGACGTATTTATTCTCTGTCTATCTATCGTTGGTACAATTTTATAGGCTTTCGAAATTCCACATCTTATTCAGGACTTTGACAACCTTGTTTGGATGCATTTTCCAAGCCAACCGTGACTTTTAAGTTAGTAAAATGAATCTTTTCGTTGCTCTGCATAAACTCTCACCAGTGATTCGGCTCATGTATCGCTTGGGCTTCTGGGTCCATCCTTGAGATCACAAGCAGGCTCATTAACGTCATCCAGGGTCGCATGTTGCACAAATGCAGTTTCATAGAGGTTCTTTCCTCAATTTGCCTTCGGGAATTTTATCTAGTGAAAGGAGAAAATGACGTTATTAGGTCGGAGGTGAAATGGAGTCCTTTAATGTTGAGGGAGTCACTTGCCATGTCCTCAAGTTTGTCTACAAGTCACTTGGCTTGTATAGTTCCGAGTTAATAGTCTCAAAACAAAAAGCAGCCAAAACTTGCACTTGAATGCAGATGACAGGTTACCAAGAAATAAATGGTTCTGGCTGGGAATAAATCCTTTGCCAAATCGGGCCGAATTAGGTCAAATCCTTTTAATTTTAACAATGAGAATTTGGAAACGCCCGACAAACCCCGTAGGATCAGATCCAAGTCACGGAGGTTCAGTCGGTTACGAGGGTCGAATTCGATGTGGCGTGAGAAGAGTCACTGAAGTGCAGCTGTACTCCAGTCAGACTGGAGTCTGATCAGCACTTGGATCTGACACGGGAGAAAACACAATTACATGCTCCATGCAGAATTATATGAAATCATCAACTGACCAAATGACAGGCCGAGAGGCAGTTTTAAAAACTTCTAATCGGGTGCTGGATTCAGTGCTATAGTCTATAAACTACTGTGATGGTAACAATGATATCTTTTGGAGAGAGGACAATTAAAAGAACAGCAAAGTATCTTTGTGCAACGTAACCATAGCAACATTCTCCCGCTTTCGGTGTGCCTATTCTGGGTGGCCTAGGGGGCCCCCCACCTTCATTTACGATGGCATAACTGGGAGATGGGGCAATGTCCCAGACAAAAGATGCTGCACCGTTTTTGCACTTGCGGTACGGGGACTTTTCCTTCAACCTCTCCCCGGCGGCCCTGTTCCCTCAACCAAAGTGGTACCAGGGAGTTGCTATTTAGGAGGAGATACAACAGATACTACTCTCTTTCAAACTAACTCAGTACCGACAGTAATCGCCTGATTGTTTCTCGGTCAGGATTGCAATTGTGCTGAAAGGTGATTACAACCAGGCACAACGCCTCCCGTCGTCTGCTACTGTTCGAGGCGGTCAGAAGACCAGATTCTACAATACAACTTATATTGCCAGTCATTTTCTGCTTATTCAAAATTAAAATTTTCGACGCCATTCGACACCCTATAAGGAGGTGGTAGTTTACATATTTCTGTTCACAATATGCTACAACAATCGTAGGAAAACTTGTAATTTGCAGGGATATAATCCCAGTTTAGTCTTAATATGTTACCGTTCATTTCAAATTTATGGTTGCACAAGGAGGTATAATTAAAAAAAAAAATCTGTCGGTGCACAGTTAGGCATCAAACCATTGTTAAGTTGAAGTTATCGTTCAGTCGTTACGTTAGAATGTAAAAAAGAAACTCTTGAGGAAGAAGAGCAAGTGAACTGGACCAACAACAGAAACTGTCAATCAAGGAATCAAACCAACAAAAGATGTTAAGTGGCTATTGACTGGATTAACGCTTGTCGATACTGTTGTATCTCCTTCTAAATAACATTCTCCCTGGTGAAAATATGGCAACGATATCACATGCAGTTATAACCTCGACGTCCTTTTCATCAAAGGGGAACGATATTGCACGTAGAGGACTTGAAAATTAATTTCATTTATCAAAAGAGGAGCCCCTTCCAAATGTATTTGGGGCCACTGTCACATTTTTTTTTCTCCAAAGGGAAGGCCGGGGGAATGATTTTGCATGTCAATAAGCCTTGAAATGTGTTTGTTAGTGGATTCAACCCCCCTCCGTTTCTCCCACCGCCACTATACCATGCAGACTGCACGGGTTTCTAAGCCTTTGGCATCGGAACCAAAAATCGTTTGCAAAACAGTTATTCTTGATGATAATATTAGCCTATGTTCATGAAAAGAAACTATATGTTTTGAAGACTTGACATATACTGCTCTCTTTATGACGGCTGTAACCCAATCTTTTTCTTAAATTACTAATCATGTCATACAAGCAGTCGGTACCATCTGGATGGTTGTTGAAAATATGTCACTTAAATTATTATTTCACCAAATAAGCTATTGTATTTCTTCGGTGCAATACAAAAAGCCTTAAATAGGGCAGCATTAACAAAACAAGGAAAGGGTATCATGGTCAAGTTGTTCAGGCAAGTTAGGGAATCCATAAGTCCTTTGCTCTCTCCATGTTTGATAGTCAACAAAAACCTCTCTTACTATAAACATCATAGGTGTTGTATTAATCGACTTTTAATTCAGTGTTATAGAGGTAATCGACGTTCACACATCAAGCTCATCTCGAGGAACAAAAGGTTTCCTGTAGTGATTAGCCTAGAGCTCCCACTTCCAAACTCTAACACTATAACTTGATACACGTGTATATAAATATATATATGCATCATAATTTATCAAAGTTTATTTCTTGCTAATCCGACTCTACACACTATACTTAAAAGTATTATATGCTTCGTAACGAGAATTACTTTCGGCTAACGTATACCTAAAACTATTAACAAGTATAATAGATGCTTCATAACAAGAATTACGGTTATTTTCGGCTAACCCTAAAAAACTCTACCGCTAATGCCTGTAAGTGTAAATAGATGCTTCATAACAAGAATTACGGTTATTTTCGGCTAACCCTAAAATTCTACCGCTAATACCTGTAAGTGTAATAGATGCTTCATGATGAGAATTACTGTTATTTTTGGCTAACCCTAAAACTCTATTGCTACACCTGCAAGTATAATATATAGATGCTTTATAACAAGAGTTATGGTTTATTTCCTGCTTAAACGTACCTCTAACACTATACCTAACAATACTACGTTTCATTTACGAACCCAAACTCTTAACGCTATAATACCTAAAAGTGCTATGTGATTTATGACAAGGATTAGGGCTGGCTTTATCGCTACGTGATTCAGATTTGCTAAAATTGCTTCGCAGCTCTAAAAATGTTTGTAACTAGAGAATATATATATATATTTTTTTTTACTTCAGAACTTGCTCCAGAAAGAGGATTCAAATTGGAAAGGAATTCTCCTAGAGCTACAATGCCAAGGGGGAAAAATCAGAGTATCTTCTAAAATGTCGATCCTATATTACATGCAACCATATTTCAGCTTGCTGGCATATAATATATGTCGGGAGATATTCTATACCCAAAGTTTGAATAAAAAAAACATTCTGCTGCAATATATTAAGTCGGTAATCGCTCAATATTATTGGGTCAACAGAGGGTCTGCACCATCATTAATATTAGTACTAGACAATCAAGTAGTACTGTCAAGGATCAAGTCATTTAAACCGATGGAAACTCAATTCTCACTTAGCACACCATGTAGTTAGTCTGTGTTTTCACTCAGACTTTTGATTATAGGGTCTTGGCCCATGGAATAAATAATACCTGGTGAACTCATCTACAATCTGATGAATCCCCCTCTTCAATATCTCACAACAAAGATAATGTTTAGGCCTATATTGACCAAACGGAGAATATTCTAGGTAAAATAATGATGTTATTGCCATTCAGAGATTGAAACTCAAGTCTGGTGAAAAGAGGCTAGTCTCTGCTCCACTCCTGGCAGCTTCCAATAAAACTACCCTGGAAAAGTCAATAACCAAGTATCGGAAAATAAACATATCAAACATAATTGATGACATATTACAAAACAAACAACTACAGAGCTACATCCTTAAAACCGAAAATGACTATTAATCATCCGAGATTAACTTAGATGACTTGGAAATGATCCCAACTGGATTTACACTCCTGACAGGGTCTAGCCAACATCCATCCCATTGAAACTATATATACCTGCATAGAAATTAAGTTCTCTCGAAAATTGAACTCACTCCCAAAATTACCTAGATGTGAAACCTGCCAATAATTATTATTCACATTTCGCAATTGATTTAATCACAATTGTCCCATAAAAAACAAAAAAAATCAGGGACGGAGAAAGCAATGTTTTTTTTTTAAACACGTCGGAAAATGTTTTTTTTTTAAACATGTCGGAAAAATTATAACTAGTTATGCCAATAGAAACTCTGTAAACTTCAAGACAATCAGCAAAGAGGGATATTTAATTGGACTAAAAAAAAGAAGAAAAAAAATTGTGTGTGCATGTGGTTATGCCGATTTGCTTGCAAATCATTGCCTGCCTGCAAGAGTGAGTGAGGTGAGCATTTTCGTCTGTCTTTGGGTTCTTCCTGATGGCAAGATGCCAAGATCAATCCATTAGTGGAAGCAGGGGTGTAGGGGTTTATTTTGGGCATAAACAGAGGGTATTAATTAGAGTAGTAGTAGCAGTACTACTGACTGCAGTTAATATCGGTGTCGTATTTGATGGCAGCTGCATCAACATGCACGTCGGGAGATATCCTATACCGTTACCGACGTTTGAATAACCAAAAAAAAAATGATGCTGCAATATACGAGTCGGTAATCGCTCAAATGACTGTATAAATTGCCGACAATTTCACGAGTGGCGAGTGGAAAGGTGATTCATGTTGGAGGTATGACTCCGGCCGTCAGAAGGAGAGAGAGAAAAAAAAAGCGGCGTTTTATATTTAATTGACTTTGAACAAATTTACAGAGCTGAAAGGCAGTTTGTTTGTAGATCGGTTGGGTGTATTATAAACATTCCCATCACAGTGGGTTTTAGTAATAGTAGTAAGCTTTAATTTAAGAAAAGACGATACATTTATTACATTTTATCATGGATGTAACTCTGGACAAAACAACTTACTTCAAGAGCTCAGCTATTTTATTCACAATTACGATCCACCTCCTGTCCAAATCCCATTTAAGGTTTTAAAGCGAAGTATTACTGTAGTTCACATCCAAGATTCTAACACTTGTTTTTTTTTAGTAGTAGTAGTAGTAGTAGCACAATATAATCATTTATTTTATGTGGCAAACCGAATTATGATATTTTCTATAATTAAGTCTAAATATTTATAAAGTTAATATCATGGGAAGCTAGGAGTCCTAAAAAATCATGCTCCTTTCAAGGAGTCACCAAAGTTGATAAAATCAAGAAGGTATATCATTTTAATAAACGGAGAGGAAAATGAAATCCTGCAGGAGATTTAGCCCCACAAAACTAGGACGATTACAAGGCGATTCATAGATAACGCAAGGAGCAGCATTACACAAAAGGTCAACATCGCCGACAGGTCAATGGGTCGGGGCTGGAATTTTTCTTGCAGCTTTTCTTGTGCGATCAATCAATTTACCTAATCCTGCATAAACACAGAAGTGCCAGTATACATTAACCTGTTAGGCTAGTTGGGCTAGTGACAGGTATTCACTGCTATACGCTCACCCAAATCCCAATGTCTGAAATATCTTGCATTAGTTATATATTGCTAAAAGGCATTTGGTATATCGATATAAGTAGCTGACAAATTAATGAAAGTAAACCGTGGAATGAGTACGATCCTGCAAAATGGCAGGGTGTGACGACTCAGTTTCGGAAAGATGAACTGGAGGTCGTACTCCCACTGCATGACGAAACCAATCCAAGTTGACTCCGTCAAATGACTCCAAGTTGAAGAAATTACGATATACGATAATGAATGATCGACCAAAAAAATGTTCCCCTTCACTCATATTTATTCTGAAACAATGATAAGTGGAGCCTGATACAGAAAAAAATCATGTCAAGAATGTTTCAACATTTATCTATAGTCTCTGTCCAAGAACGTTTCAACTTTCAGTCCTGCAGAATAAGTCAGTTTCATACCCACTTCTGACTATCAGCTTGCATACCCATTCTGGCTGCTGTAGTCTATTCTGCTCATTCGCTTTCAGAGTAAAGTGTTTGGTCCAAGAATATTTTAACTTCAGCTTCCAATACTCTGTGTTTCTGCCTTTGGAGTCAGAAATAGACATGAAACTGGCTAATTCTTATTGCAGTCAGTTTTTTTTTTAAACAAATCAGAGTCAGTTTACATATTATATCTGGAAACATACAAATTTCTGGGTTTATGACTAATTTCCAGCCAGTGTATGAAGATTGTTATTAAAGGAAGCATCACCTGATGATTTAAACCCACTTTACAACCAAAATATTGTCCATAAACATACGATAAAAATGACTGAACGTTCGTCGTGACTAAACTATAATTAAATGAAAAATAAAATGTGCCGTGATTATACACACGTTTCTCCGGCAAACTAAATTTGCATTCCAGATAGAAATGCCAGCACGCCGGGTGGACAACAAATCGGCTTCGGATTACGAAACTCTCTCGGCATGTGTAGCTAGCTGAACGCACTTGATCAACTCTGATCTCATTCGACTGGAAGGAATCTGTCAAAATACCCAAGTCACTGACCCAAAATTTCCTTGCCTTCTCCATCATTTCATCCTCTCGTCTCGATGTACTTTCGGTATCAGTTCTGGTGCAGTCTTAGATATCCGTTCTGCCTCTCGTTGCGTAAATAGCAACAATATTGATCAACTACCGGATAAAATCTCCTGCATGCATATTTAAGCCTTATTTTACATTCGTTCGCCCCGAAGCAGTCAAAATCTTTAGCTCTATAATTGAACTACAATGGAAACAGCTGACAGACCAAAGAAATAGAAAGGATCACGTCGTCGTCGAATGTAAAAAAAAGGAATATACACAGCCGAGGAGTGACGCACCTGAAGCAAAGTTCAAGTACCATAGCTGATGGTTCCCTGGAAGTACTATTTTGGGAAAGAATCTATCCATATATATCATCTCCTTGCAGTTTAATACACAGCGAAGACGCTTTCAGTTTCCTTTTGCGGAATTGCCGCTCGATTAGTGCGTGGGGGGGGGTCACCGACGCAGGAACGACGAACCCTGATTAGTCACAACATGCATTACCACCAAACCGACGACACGTTAGTTAATCTGGCGTCCTGAACCCAAGACCCCCCCCCCCGCAACACATTCGACAGGATGCGACGGGGAGTCCCTGTCGAATGGACGAATTCCAAGCTTCTGCCGGTAAAATTTCCCTTCGAGCGGGGAAAACTGCCCTACGATCGTGTTGCCCTGGGATGTGAGATGCACGAGGCCTCCCATGTTTTGGTACCATTTGGACCCCGGCATAGCGACATCATTAGGGAGCACCACATAACGGAACCACAACAAGGGATCCGGCGGATGTAAGGTCATGAAGGGCAGTTGGTGGAGGAACCGGAAGGGGGGGTCCTACCACAAGAAAGATTGTGACCGAGCAGGATGGCGGAAGACACACAAAAATACCAAGGCTCCTCCATTCAGAAGATGGCAGAAGGAAACCGCTGCCAAATTGGACCCGACCCGATACCGAACAACGCTTTGGGGGTTTCTGGGATGAATGGAAGAGGTAGGACTGCCCAGCCAGGGGAAGGATGGAAGGGAGGGTAAAGGCCTTATAAGCCACTGTCCCTGAAAAGCCCTCGGAGGACCCGACCGGAACTTCCATACCGGGTCGAGGGAGGTCCCACATCTCCGCCGTAGCAGGCCGAACTAGTGCGATGAACCCCGAGGGGAAGGGGTCGTACTCCAACCCACAAGGGCAGACCAGGGCAAAAAACAAATGGAAATGCAACGTTATGTAGGCGTCGTCAATCACACCCTGCACGGATACGGCAACTAGGAGGAGGACATTACGTTAAAGGGCTAACTTACTATAAACCTTCCCCCCCCCCCGAGTCTCTCGACACATCTTGACTCGCTCACGCAGAGCTCAACACAGTGCTGCTGCATTTCAATATTTTTAGCTCTCCGATGAGCAGTGACCGCAACAAGAAACTATGTGTGCCCATCAGAATTGACAAAATTTAAAATTTTAGCCTTACACCACAGTGGCCCAAAATAAGAAGGAAAAAAAATGGAGGCTACATACAGGTCTACAATGCTGCATGCACACGTTGGAGCAATATACTGTACATTACATGGATTAACGGTATTTATAGCTTTAAACGCCACGCCCTAGATCAGGCAGACTATTCCGGCACTCATGCACAACTCTCCGGGAGAAGAAATTTCTCTTTAACACCAGTACTACGTTGCCCAATCCGGAGATTGAAAAAAGCGTCCTCTAGTGCTCCTATCCTCAAACTCTTGCATTCACCTCCAATTCTCAATAGATTTCATCGTCTAAGAATAGGCACAGGGTGGGTTCTAAACATTAAGACTGTGTACGTGCCAATATTGCATCCAACTCTGCCACAATTCATAACAACTGAAATTTGTTAATGTTTTACTCTTCATTATTAATTTGAAAGAACATATCTCCCCTTCACCCCCTCCCCTCAGTTACTGGTGTTTCGTCGTGCCTGTGTTGCAGAATTCAACTTCTTCCGAAAAAGGTCTAAGCCTTCTAGCGGCAATCTGCGGCCACAGTCGAAACCATTTTTTTTTTTGTCGCAAAACCAACCGGAGCTCGAGGACAACTTCATGAAAAGTAAAATTGTGCGATTAGAAGCAGACAAGACGCTTCTTCTGCGACAGAATCCTGACTCACCCAGACACATTTGAGGCCATGGGACTCTCAATCTGATCAAAGTCATTAATTCAAAGTTACATCTGGTTAAAATGACAAGTTTGATACATGGTATGTGTTACCAAAATCTGAATCATCACTGGTGTTTCCAAAGGACACACTTCACTTTGGGGAAGTTCCCTCAGACTATTTTTAGAAGAACAAGAAGAAGCGGACTAATTGTTAGTCACTCTGTAAAGGACTGACAGGCAAGATGGCCCAATCTTGGCTTTGGAGTGGCGTGTGTCAGCAAGCGCATCATTCCAGACCATGGAATCGCCTGTAGACTACCACGGCACACGTGGAGACAGATTGAGAAACGGCATTGAGGAAAAGACAGAAACCATGGACGTCACCCGGGTTGAATGAAGGATTATTACACGAAACGCACGACTTGTCAAAGAAATCATTTATTGGAGGGTATAAATCTATGTTTTGCACCAGCCAACGTCGCAAAAGAACATTTCACCGAATTAAACAGGAACTTAACTAAGCATTAGTAATATAATTATACAGTTAATAATTATGCTTTAAAACTAAGTCCTTGGCCATTCATAAGTGCTGTATATCATGAACAATACACAAAGTAACTCAAATGGAATTTGACAATAATGCTGAAACAAGATGGAGGAATTACAACCGTCAATGAAATAATTTCAAGCACATAAGTTTTTTTTTTACCGGGCGGTCGGTGGATTTTGGCCGATTGCAATATCTATCAGCTGCGAACACAGACACCCAACGATCACTTTCATCCATTGCCTTAACTTCACCAGGTACGTATTAAATATATCATCATAATGACACTAAAACTAGTACGGGTAGGAGAAATTCCGTTCATTGGAGAGGCAGTGGTATCTGCGGTTAAGACGTTAGCCACGATACCTTTGTCGCTAGTTGCAATGTGGCGCAGCTTAGAAACGTTAGGGACTGGGGGTTGCCTTCTTAAAACACTTTCACTTCTGTTTACAATTTCATTTATTCCATCTTATCTTACAGAGGACGTTTAACTAGCTAGCATCAGTAATAAAGCTATAGAGGGCATCATCTTTAGGATTCCTTGTCTTTATACTGCTGACCATACCACGATGCTTATACCCAATAATGCAACACCGATACCATCCACCGTGGGATGTTGCTATCGTGCTAATACTGCATTGATGATTTTTTTTGTCGATAGCAGCAAAGGACATACACTCCGAGGTAACTTTCCACTCTGAAGAAAAAAAGTTTGGCGAATCTTGACGTTAGAGTAACCTTTGACAAACAAATCGAATCGTTTCCGTCATAGATGAAGAGAGATGTCTTGCCTGAATCTTTGTCTCCTGTCCATCTTCGTCGGAAACATTCACAACGATTTTTTTTTCTCCGAGGTATTCGCCTACCGACTGTCGGCAGGTGCGCAAAAGGGTTTCGGTACTATTACTATGCTTGGACGGCCTCGTCGTCCGGAGCACGTGCCTCCTTTCGTTAGAGTTAAGACCGCTTCATCTACCAACTGTTTCTCTACCCGATTGCAAGCCGACGGGGAGATTGCACATTTTCTCTTCGGAGTCGTCCACGGCAAAGCGTTATCCGCTGTTTTTTCGGCGCCTTGCCGAATGCTGCATCGCTGTTAGATTGTGGTGTTACGCCGTTTATTACTGGCTGCTGCTGCCCCAGATCCCCTTCTGAAGGTGTCACTTTGCGACATGTTTCTCGACGGCAAGACGTCTTTGTTTTTGTACTCAAGTAAGCACATTTCTTCCCGTTTCTTCTCATAACTGTTTTTTTATTCCATGATGGCTTCGTGATACTGTACGAGTTCTTCATTTCGTCCTTTCAAACTTTTCTCTCCTTTTTCTCCGTCTCCCTTGTTAGGTTCCTGCAAAATAAGCATGCAGAATGTCATCTTGTGTCAAATTATAAAATACAGTTCAAGCTCAACTTATACCTCATTACAAATACAACACAACTGAGCCATACTACACTACAAATACTGGCTGGAACCAGTTTCAAACTGGCTGAAACCATACTATACTATAAGTACTGTACCATGTTCCCTCAAGGATATGACACTACTATAGTGTTTCAAACTGGCTGAAACCATACTATACTATAAGTACTGTACCATGTTCCCTCAAGGATATGACACTACTATAGTGTTTCAAA